>JANAVB010023800.1:8844581-8970753 GCA_029216955.1 Iris pallida
TAGTACCCTTCCCTTGGAGAAAGGGAATGATGAGGGAAGGTTTGGTGAAGGAATGATTGATTGGAGATCAAATCATGGGAAGGCTCTCTAAAATTGGGGAAGAACAAAAGGAAAATAAAGAGGCAAGATTGTAATAAATGAATGAATCATTCTCCCCTAAAGGTGGCTGCCCTAAGAGTCCATTAGGGCTAATGAAATGTCCTAATTGTCCCTCTCTAGTCTCATATGGTTAAGTCTAGACTAGGTTCAGTTTGGGGTCAAAATAATCTAGTTTTGAGTCTCTAACTTAATCTTCTACATGATAAAAATTAGTTTAATTAACTAACTTAATGTTGGGTCTTGTGAGCCATGGCTTAACTTAATATGGGTCTCATCATAGAGTTCAAGCTACCGGGTCACAATACAAGTCGGAACGAGACGAAACTCAACCCGACTAAACAAATCCAAAAACAATATTAAAAATATAAAATTTTCCCAAAATATTAAAATATAAAATGACAAAATCATAATACATCAATTTAAATATTATTAAAATAATCTAAAATTACCAATTAATCAAAATATAAATAATTCAAAGTCACAAAATGACCAAAATATCCTTAGCCTAAAAAGTTGTAAATAGTCATTCTAATCACATGGTTAGGTCCCCATGGTCATGGTTAGTCTCTAGGCTCAACAGTTCTAGAGTTCACTAGCTAACACATCAAAATTATAATTCACAATTTTAAATTGTATTAATTAATTAAAAATTCCATAAATCATAAATCCTATATTAAATAATAAAATTTACAAAAGTTCAAAATTTCCTCATTTTAGAAAAGTGGGTGTTACAAGTCTACCCTCCTTAGAAAATTCATCCTCAAAATTAAGATGGTACTTCTTCTAGAGTCTCGTCCCCAACAATCAAAGTCTCAGAACTTACCTAAATCTATAATTTAAAAGAATGGCATACAGGGTCACGACATACGGTGGTAGTGAAAGTCTCATCTAGGTATACTAGTCTTGCTAAACCAAAACGGTATAGGGTATCAAAACATACAAGCAATCAGGGTGTGTAAACTGGAAAGATACAGAAATAAAATTATCAAAACTGTAAGACAGTCTATCATCCTATATGAAAACTGGACTTATCAAAAAATAAGATAACTACCAATTATCTATAAAGGGGTACTATTCAAAGAAAATTAAAATCAAAAGTTAAAGAATAAAAGTCATTGCATAAAATCCAATCACAAATATATATATGTTTAGAGAGAGAGAGGAGAGAGAACGTTAGAGAGGAAAAAGCTAGCATATGTAAAGGTTATGTGGTTCGTATGTGTGGGTGTATGTGGTATGTTCATATGGTTAGATAGTAGAGCATATGTGTATGTGAAATATACATGAAAGTGTATAGGAGGATTTGGGTTTCAAAACAATAGCTATCAAGTTACACTACTTATGGCATATTGGTTAAACAATCTACAATCAACCTATTTACTCATAGCATGCCTGGCTATATATATATATATATATATATATATATTATATATATATATATTATATATATATATATTATATTATATAAAGAGGTAGAGATAGTTATGTATCTATATAAATTATACATGTATGCATAAACTCTATATATATATCTATAGATATATGAAATAACATAGAGAGGAAGGGTAGGTTACATGGCAGTGTATACTAGTTAGGGGTGGTGTCCTTGTACAGGGTTATAGCTTTAGTATTGAAGGTTAAACCCAGTTTTAGTTCAGCATTTACATACAAAATCTGAAAATAAGCTACAATTAAACCAGTGTAATATTAACATAATGCAGTTTCAGATTTTAGGGATTTGAAATATCACAACCAACTCAATGCTCCCAACACATCCTAACATGATGGAGATAAAACCCTAACATACTACATTTAGCTATGCATACAGTTCATATTACATATTAAATCTAAAATTGAACTAAATATTAAAATTAATGTAAAAATGTTAACATGTATTCAGTTTTAGGATTTTGGAGAAAAGAACATCAAACCAACCCAATGTTCGTCACAATCACAACCTAACATGTAAGAGTATAAAATCTAACATATATTCCTACTTACAACAACGTATACAGCTCAAAATATACATTTAAAAACAGCAAATTGAACTAAACTTAGAATCCAGTATTAAGGGTTAATATGCACAGTCTCAGATTTGCAATTTCAACACCAAACTAAACCAATTTTTTAAGAATTGAAACCATGATATAAATCATGTGCAGTGATGTAAACTGTAACGTCCCAGTACCAAAATATAGGACTGTACTAGACATGCCAGCTGTATATCTACGAAGTATACTACAATATATGAAAACCTCGTATGAATACATAAGCTGTAAATGCAGTAAACCAAGAGTAATCTAATCTCATCCACAAAATATAAGAATAAAAGATGTCATATAATGATGAATTGTCATTGCTATATATAATTGGGCGGAGACAAATCCTCTACCAACTATGAAAAGAAATAAAGATATACAAAGAATAATTTTGGCTAGCGAAGCGAAGACGATCTAAGTGAAATCATCCTCGAAGAAATAGGATGGTCACAGCTAGAGCTAGAGCACCTGCGAGAGACAAGAACACACACCTAGAGAGATAACCAGGTCCTCAGAGGGACGTAACAAGACACATAATATCATGCAATATAAACTGAATAAATATTGCTCAAATAAATAAGTCAATTGAATTATAACATGGTCCAACACGCACCTATTGAACTAGCGTACCATCCCCCAACCAAACAAGGAAAGAGATGGTAAACTAATTCACGGTGACGTATCTTTCATGCTATGAATCCAATATGGTATCCGGACCCCACAAGGTTCAATACCTTCTCATCGAAGTAGTAAGTCACACCTACAACTAAACAAGGACAAGATGTGACGAACTAATTCGCGACAAGTATTGTTCCAAGCCACGGTCAGATACAAGTACCCAAACCAAGAGTACTCATACCTAACGGATAAGGTAGCCTAACCGTTCTAAGTGAATGCAGTTTTAAGAATAGTTCATGGTCGCATGACTATAGGGTTAAGTCAAGAAAATACCAATGTAGTACCTCAGTAGCGAGTCACAACACCATATACTATTCCTCAGTATCGAGCGAGTCTATAGCATATAGTTACCTATCGTTCCTCAATAGCGAGCGAGTCTACGACAGATAGGGTGGTAGTCACTTCCAATCATGTTCTTTCCGCACAATACCAACTCATAACTGCTAAGTCTTCTAGCATGCAATTCTAATAGCAGTATTTTCTAACGCACAGCTTATACGTACTGGTGGCAGCCAATCACCCATGTCCGAGTCCTATATGTGACTCACAATAACGTGGTATAAATGTGTTAAGGCCTATGTATGCAACACAAGGTGGTCCCTTAAATCTAGGTTTAATGTGCAAGAAAAATAATACATAGCAGGAGAATATAAACGAACAGTAAGTTCTAACAGGTTATGCCATGTATCATAGTTTTATTTGCATAAAAATAATAATAAATGATGCATAAAATATGAGCTAAAATAAATAAACAGCAAATGGCAAGGTGTCTTGCCTGAGGGTGGTGCGAGATGTAGCAAAATCCAACAGTCAGAATCGTCAACACGAAGGTCAAAATCTACAAGGAGCTCCGGATGCTGAAACAAACATCGCGAACAAGTTTGGAATAAAAGATATGCCTAGGAAACGCCTTTCCAAAAGTCAAATTCTGGAACAGGGGCAAAATCGTAATTTTGGGTCAAAACGATGTCCGCTGTTGGACCCGTCTTGCACCAAAATATGCGCCAGAACCTACGGTCTCTAAAGTCATCAAACTATATGTCTATGAATTTTTTTTCCGAGACGAACTCAACTATATGTCCAATTTTGGATTCCGAGGAGCCGTGCACAAAATTGCCCGTTGAGTGGGATTGTGGGTCCGCCAAAATGGCGTCCCAGTCAACGGTCTCAGAATTGGACCAAACTTGGCATACAGGACCAGAAAAATATTTCAAGTCCAATGGCGCAAGTTTTGTCGCAATTTGATGAGTGTGCACAAAGTAATTGGAAAATATCGAAAAGGCCCGATACGGAAAAATTTGACGGATACAGATCAAATTCGTCGCGTACACGCAACCAACTTAAATTCCGTCAAAGTCCACACGTCCGGAAAATCGTTACGGACCCTTCGAAACTCTCGGTTTGCGATGGGGTCGCCCGGTTTGTCGGGACGGACCTCGTACTGGGGTTTTTAAGGTTTTGAAAACTGATTTTTTGTGATTTTTAATCTAATTAAACCTGGAATTTAATGCAGAATAAATAAATATATTTGAAGGGGATGATAGAGGGTCATGTGGGCTTTCTACAAAAATTGGAAGATAAATTAATTAGAGAAGTCGGGTACCTTGATTTTAAATTATGTCGTTGGTGGTGGTGGTGGTGGTGTTTGTTGTTGTTGTCACTGCTTCTGCGGGACGGGGCTGCTGTCTCCCCGGCGAGGCTGGCACGTATGCCAAGGAGAGGGAGGAGGAAGAATGATGGAAGAGATGATGAGGTTAGGGTTTTAATTTGCTAAAACTTATATATATATATATATATATATATATATATATATATATATATATATATATATATATATATATATATGTCCGGCGCTCGTAGCGCGAGTGGCACGAGGGGGGGCACTCGGCGGGGAGACCCGGGATCGAGCCCCCCCTCCCGCATCAACCCGGCTGGGTGGCAGTGGCCACGGGGTTGATGGGGATGCACGGACACATAAAAAATATATATATATATATATATATATATATATATATATATATATATATATATATATATATTTACATGTAACGAAGGGGTGAGCGGCCATGAGTGCTTGCTGCTTACATGAAGAAAAAGGGTTGGACGGCCTAATAGCTGCTACTATTAGTTTCTTGGGCGCATGTGTGGTCGGTTGGTGGGGCCGACCACCATGTGGTTATATTTTTTTTTCTTTTTCTTCTCTTATCTAAAACTATCAATATATATATATATATATATATATATATATATATATATATATATATATATATATATATATATATATATATATATATATATATATCCATAAATACACCAAAAATCTATTTAAAAACCAAATACCATTTAAAAGTCAACTATCCAATTATTTAATATATTTGAGCATATCTACATATATATATATATATAAATTCAATCCTTAATAAATCAACTCAAAATAGTAATAATATTTAAATAGGAAAACATGTTTATTAAATCTTCGCAAAATAAATTTTAATAATAATAAATTAATAAAAACTTTCCAATGAGTGCACTTACACTGCACACCCTTTTTCGGGTCCACAAAATATAAATTTTATAAAATATTATTTTATTAATAAAATATAGATTTTATACCAAAAGTTAATAATATTCAACAAGTTCTAAAATAATTTTAAAAATATTTGTACATACACAAAATATTCCTACATGGCCACCTTGGTCACCCCACCTGCTCACATGGGCTTAAATTTGGTTCGGGCCCAGTTCGGGCTAGTTTGGACAAACCGGGTCATCTAAAAATCAATATATAAAATAATATTTAATTAAAATACTATAAATAACTCAATTCCCAATTTGGTCTGGTTTTCCTAGTTTGGACATTACCATGGCTAGGCTTCCCCCGACATGGCTAGTACACTAGTCAAGGCTCACTGCTACATCTTCCGTGCCAAAATTCATGGTCGTCTAGTGCTCCAAAACTCAACAATGGCTAAGGTCATTTTAAAAAAATAAATAAAACCATAAAATATATAAATTTATTTTTAAGTCTAATAAAATAATAAAAATAATTAAAAAATATGGGTTTTACATAAACAAAACTAATAACATAAAATTTATATTTAAATAATTTAAACTAGAAAAAGCAGAGAACCAGTCTCTGATACTGTACTGTATCAGAAATATTGGAGTTTTGAGAATTTAAACATCAACAACATATTAATATGTATTTAGATGGACTGGTAGTCAAAGTGTAGCATGCATACGTGTCAAGCAAAGTATCTGTGTCCACTATATATATTCTCATGTCCCAATATAAAAATCAAATTCCATATCAAGACCAACATTTAGATTCCTACCAAGATTGCAAAATAGGTGATTGATGTAATCAAGACAGTTTTATTATTATTATTTTTAATACAAGAATAATAGTAAGAAGGAAATAACGATAAAATTTGTTCTGCTTATCTGTTTAAAAGAAGGAACCATTTTGAAACTAGAGCTATAATATCAAATCCAAGATAAGGTCTAGTAAAAATTATTGATTCATTGTATTATGAAGAAACTCATAGCAAGAAGTTACATAAGGTTTATAAAAACAGCTAAAGCTACTCCTAAGTTAAATAATGAGAAGCAAAACAAAACAAAACAAAACAAATAATAATTCTTTTTTTGTTGAGAATGACTGAAACAAAAGTAGAGAAAACATGTTCAAAAATATTTAAGGTACAATCTGATAATCATATGCGTCTATCCAATATCATGGTGCTCCAAATTCTCGTCATACTAGTAAGCAAGGCGACGATAATCACAGAGTCCTCGACTAAGGCACATACCTCTATGTTCATGGTATTTAAAATTTCTGCATTGCCGCATGCGACGGCAAAAATCTTAAATTCCTACACCCGAGAAATAAGTCAAAAATCTGACTATATGTCCTCACTATGCCAGCTAACACGACTATCGAATATTCTAGATCACACAATTGAGGTGACCTAGTCCATATAATTTTCTTAGAAGAAAAACAAACATAACAAAAGACCAACATGACAAAATTAATCAATCAGCAAGGAACAGATGGAATCGGATTTCAAGGTAGTTATAAAAGACAATTGCGGGAATGGAATCGAGAAGGGAGGAACTTCCAGCAAGATCTCCAATGGTCTGTGCATCCACGACTGTCCTGACGATAGCTCGCTCTGCTGGTTTCCCCTGGTCTACTGCTGATGCTGCATAAACCGCTGCTGCTGAGAGAAATCGGAAATAATGGAAAAAAGTCTTTGTACAGACAGAGGTACACCTCCAATGTACCAGAAATACCAACCTGAGTCGGCACAACAGGAGCTGCGGTCTCGAGGCCCTGATAAATAGGACGAGAGGTGGCCAGTCTTTCGATAGTATATCCCGAACCGGAGCGATGAGATCGTGTCTTTATAAACATCATGAAGACAGATCAAAACAAGAAGCAATTACTGAGAATGAAGCAAAAAAAATCAAAGGAGGACAGTTTATATTCAAGGGAAAACAATAAGCAGCAAATTTAGATAAAAGGAATCTGATTAAGAGTTTTTCCTAGTGTGATTGAGTACCTTCAAAAATATCCTAATCCTACTGCAGGCTGTAGTGATACTCTAGTTCGAATACCACTACATAAACTCGACCTTCATGGGCCACCACTAAAAATGTGTCACGACCCGTACCCTAAAGTAAGGGCACGAGACGTGGGTACGTCCAGCCTACGCCGTAGTGTCGGCGGTAGAACGTTATCCTAGGTCAAACATCTAACAATATAAAGGTACCTGTACAGTATATACTCTCCGAATGGAGGTGACATAGCAGATACAGTCTCAATCACAACTAAGGTAGAGCAAGATAAAAGATAGGTAAAACATGAAATCCAAAAGAGATACAGCAGATAGAAGTCTAAGTGTCTAAGATACACAAACCAAAAAAACATCTTAAAGCTCAATACAGTAATCCATAGAATAAATATAACTCAATACAACTGGAATAACTAACTATACAACCTCTACTGTGTCTCCTCTAGACTAGCAGGCAACCTCCAGGCTATCTGTAAAATTTATCAACAGGTCCAGTCAGGACAGGAGCGAGCATAATACATCTCAACAGATCATAGCAGGTTAGAAAATATAATCATGTAGTAGAGTAAGATACAGAAAACTGAAAGAAAGTACAGAATGTAAACAGAGAGAGAACTGTAATAGAAATATCTACTATAAATAGAGAATTAAAAGTAGCTAGTGAGTCAGAGTACAATATAGATATGTAAATGGCATAGGAGATTCTGGGAACTATACTCTGGAGTGATTCTGGAAACTACACTACTTGGATATTATTCACATGTCTACTTCTACTCCCCCGTACCCCAATCAATACACAAGGATCCAGCCAGGTTATGTTATGATCCATGCAATGGCCCACAAGGGGTGATACATGGTAGGCCCATAAATGGGTGATTCTGGGAATGCCCATAAATGGATGATTCTGGGAATGCCCATAAATGGGTGATTCAAGGAAGACTCTGTGATCATGAGAGTACATGTCACAAGTGATCAATAAACCATGAAGCATAGTGATACACAATGTAAGTAAAACGCACAGAACATGTAGTATCCGATGCTCCCTGAGGGAATAACATCTCAAGAAAGGATCCATATAGTACTAATCCGTGTTACCAACGTGACAGCATCAAATAAAGTAATCTAAAGCAGGAAAATAATTCTAACAGGATATGAAATGATCAAAGAATGTACTCGTCTAGTAACCTGAATATCCAAAGTAAATATACTATCCGAGGAGAGGTGTCTGGCTTCTAATCAGAACAGCACAAGTCACAACAAGTCCAAAATGGCAATATGAAGTTCTACTATGTATTCTACATGATTTTAGGTCAATCTAGACCAAAGTCAACTCTTGGTCAACTTGGTCAACCCTGAAAGTCAAATCTAGGTCAACTATGGTCAAACTAGGTCTAACAAGTCTAAATTAGGTCAAACAAGTTATTCTAGGTCTAAACAAACTTGGTATATGCAAATCAAGTATCCAAGATAGCTACTAACTCATAGTCTAAGTCACTTGCTAAACCAAGCACAAAACTAAACCATAAGCTAACAAGGCACACAAACTTAGTCATATAATGTATATATATTATTCACATTCATATATTCATATACATAGATATATATATAGGCAAGCTATACATAGGCACGTACATATATATATATATATAGAGAGAGAGAGAGAAAGAGAAAGAGAGGTAAAAGAGTAAGTGACTATGTGTGTGTTTGGCATGTGTGTGAAAGGATACGTGTTAATGTTCTAAAATTTTGTGATAGGTAGGTGTATGTGACATGGGATACATGATGTTAAAGGGTGTATGAATGCATGTGTGTAAAAGTTTATAGGTTAACTCAGTTTATAGAAATACATACATACATACTTATCTTGTATACATGCATACATATATATCATGTATATTATATTTACATGATACATACATGTATACTTGTATTATATTATACTTACATTCATGCATATTAGATACTTGTATTTATATTAACATATTACAAACATTCATTTCATTCATGCATCTATGCATTACCTACATGTTTTATACATATGCATACATTGTATATTCATATCATTTCATACATTAATATAGAGACATACAAACATGCACACATCATATATTTCATACCTTGCATTACCTTACATATCATGTTATATATTATCATTCATTCCTTTCATATATTACATTATCTTTAAGTTGAATACATCATATATGGATACAATACATTATCTTGCATGCTTGCATTTATATATTACATTCTATATTACCTATATACATGTATTTCCTCCATTCATTCATGATTGCATCATATACTCTACATTACCATACATGTTATCATTATATATTGTATTATAATATTTATACATTATGCATTCATATCTATTATTACATATATATCTTGTATTCATATCTAGCATTCATTAAATACTTTCATGCATACGTTCTATATCATTTTTTCATTCATGCATTGCTTATATGCATTATATTAATTGCATTCCTACATGCTTGCATTCAACCATATTTATACATTAATGTAAAGAGGATATATATCATATATATATCATTTCATTCATCTAACATATCATATATTACATACTCTATATTCATTTAATATCCATACTACATAGGCTCATAGGTTACACAAAATGTATATATCGTATAGTCACTCTTCTGCTTAAAACTAATACTGTACCAACTGAGCCTTAACTAAATTCTAGGATTAAAGTATGTTGTAGCCCTTCGTGTTAGCTTTTCGAAACTTCAAACGGATCGCATTTTCGTGTCCGAAAGTTCCCGAAATCGCGAAAATATCGAAACACGTTCGTCTTTCGTACAGCTGACACTCAAATAATTCTATAGAAAGTTACAGAAATAATTTGGCTTACTAAAATATATATTTGGAAAGCGAACTTCGATACGGTTCTTTTAAAAAAATCAAAAGATAAATCGGAGTTCTAAGCTAAAACTTATGACATTTCCAATTTATTTTGGTTAATAAAAACGTGGATGAATATTATGACGAATTTGAGTTGTTTTGGACAAAAGGACACATATAGGCCAAGATACTTGGATACAAACATAGGTATCCAAATGAGACTCATTCTAACCATCCTAACTAAGAACAATCCACTCTCTAACCATCCTAAAATTGAATTTAAATATCTATTTAAACTATTATCAAACATACATACACATGGGGTGTCCTAATTTGGGATCTATCAAGTAGGACACAAGACACATATCTAAAATCCTCAAGAGAGCTCCAAATGGCCTCAAATTTGAATCTAAATGGGACAGATGCATGAGGATGGATCCTACGGATTCAAAACTAATTTATATGCAAAGGAAATCGATTTAGAGGATGGATTTTACCTATTGGGAGTGGAATCCCAATAAAATCCTTTAGGACACGGCTCCGATACGAAGATCCCTCAAAGTGGACACTCCTCTTCTAATCCTTGGTAGCACCCTACCCTTGGAGAATGGGAATGATTGAGGGAAGGTTTGGTGAAGGAATGATTTAATTTGGAGATCAAATCAATGGGAAGGCTCTCTAAAATTGGGGAAGAACAAAAGGAAAATAAAAGAGGCAAGATTGTAATAAATAAAATGAATCATTCTCCCCTAAAGGTGGCTGCCATAAGGAGTCCATTAGGGCTAATGGGAAATGTCCTAATTGTCCCTCTCTAGTCTCATATGGTTAAGTCTAGACTAGGTTCAAGTTTGGGGTCAAAATGATCTAGTTTTGAGTCTCTAACTTAACTATTCTAGCATGATAAAAATTAGTTTAATTAACTAACTTAATGTTGGGTCTTGTGAGCCATGCTTAACTTAATATTGGGTCCCATATAGAGTTCAAGCTACCCGGGTCATAATACAAGTCGGAACGAGACGAAACTCAAACCCGACTAAACAAATCCAATAAAAACAATATTAAAAATATAAAATTTTCCCAAAATAATAAAATATAAAAAATAAACAAAATCATAATACATCAATATAAAATATTATTAAAATAATCTAAAATTCACCAATTAATCAAAATCCTAAATAATTCAAAAGTCACAAAATGACCAAAATACCCTTAGCCTAAAAAGTTGTAAATAGTCATTCTAATCACATGGTTAGATCCCCATGGTCATGGTTAGTCTCTAGGCTCAACAGTTCTAGAGTTCACTAGCTAACACATCAAAATTATAATTCACCAATTTTAAATAGTATTAAATTAATTAAAAATTCCCATAAATCATAAATCCTATTATTAAATAATAAACTTTTACAAAAGTTCAAAATTACCCTCATTTTAGAAAAGTGGGTGTTACAGCTGCAATGATCAGGTGGCCGTGTGAAGCTTTGCCCCAAGCGACAAAAAGATCGTTGAAACCCCCAATGTTCTTCTTTGGAAGGCAGAGGTAAGCGAACCTGGTCCACACTGCCATAGCCAGGTTGCCAGAATAATTGATGTGGTCGACAGTTTCAGCCTGTCGTTCCAAGCAATAATGACACACGAAGGGTAAGCTGAAGCCAATTGTGGCTAGGACATCATCGGTGGAAAGTTTCCTGCGAATTGCTCTTCAGATCAGAAAGGACCATTTTTTGGGGATGCAAGGTTGCCAAAATACCCCAGTAATGGGGGACGGAGCTCCGATACCGTGAACCGCTCGTCGTACGGTAGCCAGAGTGAAGGTACTGTTAGTCGTTAGGGACCACCGCAGGGAGTCACGATCTGAGTCGATCTCTAAGCCAGAGGCTGCAATTACTGCTACAGCCTCCTCTCCGATCCAATCTGTAACTCGCTCCCAATTCTACCCCCTTTGCTGTTCCCCAACTCTCTGATAGTAGGAGAGCTAGGGGCACCCGGGTTCGAGAAATAAAGGGTGTCCCCGGCCTACATTTCGTAAAATATAGACGATTCATCCGATCCCAGCTTGAGGCGGATCAAAGGCTCGGCAAGTTGCCTGTCTTTCAGGATGCGACGCCAAGAGGTAGAGGATTTGCTGTTGAAGAAGGCGATGGACGGGTGTGAGTACTTAAAGTATCTGGCTTTCATGAAACGAACCCATAAGGAGATGTTCTCTTACAGCTTCCACCACATCTTCATCGAGCAAGAGTCAACAATATGGTCCAACCTATAGAATCCAAGTCCACCCTCATCCGTGGGTCTAGCCATGGTGTCTTAGTTGGCCCAATGATGTTTATCAATGCCATTATGGTGACCCCAGAAGAAGTTAGCGAAAAGATTTTCAATGTTGGAGATGACCTTCTTCGGTGGGGAGCAAGCGACCAGAGTGTAGACCGAAATGGA
Source organism: Iris pallida (assembly GCA_029216955.1). Lineage (NCBI taxonomy): Eukaryota > Viridiplantae > Streptophyta > Magnoliopsida > Asparagales > Iridaceae > Iris > Iris pallida. Next base: position 8,857,270 of record JANAVB010023800.1, read on the forward strand.
GGAGAGCACATGCTGAATGAGAGTAATCTTACCTCTAGGCGATAGAATCGCGTTGTGCCAGTCCTCAATTCTTTTTCTGATTTTCCCCACCAACCCTCCAAAGATACTCGCATTAGATGTGTCGTACACCAACGGGCACCCTAAGTCGGTGAATGGGGGGGTTCTCCACAGCGAAGGAGGTTGTATTGGTAAGCATGATAGTGTGTTCTCTGTCAGCGGTACGGTGGACATAAATAATACTTTTTGAGGGGTTGACATGCTGACCGGAGCATCTGGAGTATCTTTGCAGTGTGTTGCTAACCACTTCAACGGATCCAGTGTCACCGGAAGAGAAGATGAGAATGTCTTCAGCATAAGCCAGGTGGGTAATGACCGGGCAGCCGCTAGCATTGTGGTAGTGTTGGAAGCGAAGGGAGCCCACCATTTTATTCAGATTTTTGCTCAGCGCTTCAGCGACGACGCGAAATAGAGGATAAGGGTCGACGGGGCCCTTCCAGGCCACCGTTACAATGTCCTTGAACTGAGGGTGGTGACACACAGATCAAGAAAGCGGAAGTTCTTCTTGGGCTGGGTATTCTTTCTGCTGATCTCGATGAAGAGCGGAGAGTGATCCGATATATATAGGTATATGGGTATTCCTTCATATACACTCATATATACGCCATACCCTACTCTCTAGCTACCCATACCATGGTGTACCCTTTTACCTATATACTCTACCTAAACTCTATGTATCAAATTCCATGGTATATCAAGATACCATAGTAATCTAACCATCCCACATGTCTTACCTACCTATAACTTACTATAGTACTTGATCTCAACTTTGACATAACACACCATGGTTCCATACCATGATACCACACTATGCCATATCCTTCACACATATTCCCCCAAATTATTACTTATATACACTCCCTCATACTCTCACATACACATACACTTATATATGGATATACTTACACACTCATAGGTTCCTCACACACACTGACACATACGCATACTATATATATCACATATCACAACACATAACCCCTATGATACCATTATTAATATAGGATACGTACCTCACCACCCCTCTCACTACACTTGTATGCACACACACACACACACACACACACACACACACACACACACACACATATATATATATATATATTTTTACATATATATATATATATATATATATATATATATATATATTTTTATATATATATATATATATATATATATATATATATATATATATATATATATATATATATACACATGCTATATACATATATCACATATATCACATATCATGGAAATTTGATAAACAATTATGGCGTACTACACTAGTATCATATTAGTATCACACTAGTCAATGATACTCATGTGATACGTTCAAGATACTTCTACCAAATCTCACCAAACACTACCTAAATCATATGAACAACACTAATATACTACTTAGAGTCAATTTGGTGCAAATAATTGCTATTACAACATATTGTGAGAAAAATGATATGTGTATCACAAGTGTCAAAGAAAAAACCCCCAAAATCACTCTTTATCATGATATATCATAATACGGCCTATTTGTATCCAATAGTGGACAAGTATCTGGCCACACATAACCAATCTAATGTCAATTTAGTCCAATTAACCAATTTGATCCTAGAAATAAGGTATTGACCTAGTTTGACTTCAAAGACCTAGTTTTGACCTAGAAACCATATTTTAACTTAGTTAATGATAATTATCACTCCAAAACACCAATTGATATTGATATCTCATAATTAGGTATTTGTGACTCATGTTTTGACCCTGATCCTCGTACATTGCTCAGGACTACAAGCGAGTACATTCTCTGATAAATTTTTGTTTATGATATCTTTTTTGTTTCTTGTATTTAGTGTAGATATCCTTGATCTCTTAACACATTGGTTACACGGATTGATATTTCCAAATCCCGTTAAGAGATGTTATTCCTTGTATGTCTTGGTATACCCAATGTAAGTCCCATTGTTGTTCTTATACATTTTATAGACACCAATTCCTGTGAAGGCCCACGACTTTCTTCGGGAATCTCGTGTCCTATCGTACCATGGTTGGATCCATAAATATATGGCCTGGTTAATCATACGTGCGGTGTATGATCAACGCTCACAAGGAAAGTGGCATGCAGAATGAGGGTATGATCACATATCTACACTAACACGTTCCGCCCCTGACTGATATAGTGGATCCAACCATGGTACGTTACGACACAAAATTCTCTGAGAAGGTCGCGAGCCTTCATAGGAAACGATGTTCATATAATGCACAAGAACAACAACAAGTATTGCACAAGGTATAATAAGATACACAAGGAATAACATCTCATGACGGGATCCAAAAACTACCAATCCGTGTAACTAATGTGTTAAGAGATCAAGGATATCTACACTAAATACAAAAAACAAAGAAGATATCATAAACGAGAAACTATCAAAGAATGTAGTTGCCTGAGATCCAGTGTGAAGTTTCAACAGTATCCGATATGGTGCCTCGAAGACCTAAATAGGGAATTTCAATGTCAATTCATGTTTTCAAATAGTGGTGAGACATGCGGCCTGAGTGGTCAGGAGATCGATTCCCGGTGGGAGCGTTTACCATAATTACTTTCATATATATATATATATATATATATATATATATATATATATATATATATATATATTCCTTTTCTAGGGTCCAAATTGGGAGTCCCGCGAGAGTTCCCTCACCCTCGACCGTTGGATCGAGGGGGTGCACGCGGGGGCCTCCGGATCCGTTGGTGCAGCGGGAACGAGAGAGTTCCCTCACCCTCGACCGTTGGATCGAGGGGGTGCACGCGGGGGCCTCCGGATCCGTTGGTGCAGCGGGAACGAGACTTTTGATATATATATATATATATATATATATATATATATATATATATATATATATATATATATATATATATATATATATATATATATATATATAATATACAATTTAAAATGGTTAAAAAATAAACCACTAAAAATACTATAATTCTTCAATCTATCTGAACATGTAATGAATCCTAAAATATATATAATACTTAAATTAAGTATATGATATTATTTAACTAAACATATATCAAAAACTCTAAAAACATATCTATAACATATCCTATCTAAAATATATTAAAATCATATGCAAACATTTTAATATGACTTAATTTTTTTTTTAATTTGTTAATAATAATATATATTATTTTTTATAAATACAATATATAAAATTTTAAATCTTTATTTAGTTATATATACGTTCACAAAAATAATATTATTACCAAATTAAGTAAAAATTATAATTATATTAAAATATTTAAAATATGATAAGAATACCATTTATCATAGAAAAATTGTGTTGCAATCATGTGACTAAGAATAATTGGCACACTAATGACATAATTGGCTTTGATCAAAATACTCCTAAATGGAAATATGGTGGTGACATTAAGCATGCATAGCATACGTAGTTGCAGATAACCAACCATGCCTTCCTCTAGCCCTCTACAATCCGCGTATCCGAGCATCTTATGCTATGCATTATTATAACGAAATGGCCTATAGTTCTTCGATAGTCACCAACGGCAAACCCTCTACAACTGCATTGGGAAATATATTGAACAAGCAACTATTGTCTAACGCTCGACCGAGCTGACAAATCATTTTTTTCGTACAATTTATTATTCCAAATGGTTAGTGGAGGCTTAAGCTCCCAATGAATGATATTCGAATTCCAATGGAAGAAAATGGTTAGTGTGGAGGCATAAGATCCGAATAAACTATATTCGAATTGCAATGGAAGAATATTTTTTTGAAGCAATGGGTAATTGTGGCGAACTCGCCTCAACTGGGGCTCGAACTCCCGACCACTTCGGTCGCATGTATCTCTCTTAACTACTAGACTAGAGGTCATTTGCCAATGGAAGAATATATATATATATATATATATATATATATATATATCATGATTTTTCTATGACAAATGGTATTCCTATCATATTTTAAATATTTTAATATAATTATAATTTTTACTTAATTTTGTAATAATATTGTTTTTTTGAACGTGTAGTAGCCTGCCAATCCTACGAAGCTCCTGATCTCTGCCACTGATGTCGGTGCTGTCCAAGCCTCAACTACTGATATCTTCCTTGGGTCGACTGAGATCCCATCTCCATTCACCACATGACCCAGGAAGTCAACTCTGTCTAGGAAGAACTCGCACTTCGAGAGCTTACCGTAAAGCTGCTCCTGCCTGAGAGTCTCCAGGACCACTCTCAAGTGCTCCTCATGCTCCTCCTCTGTCTTCGAGTACACCAGGATGTCGTCGATGAACACCACCATGAACTTATCTAAGTACTGGTGGAACACCTTGTTCATCAAGTTCATCAACACCGCCGGGGCATTAGTCAACCCAAACGGCATCACCATAAACTCGAACTGGCCGTACTGTGTCCTGAACGCCGTCTTCGGAATATCCTCCCCCTTTACCTTTACCTGGTGGTAGCCTGACCTCAGATCGATCTTCGAGAATACCCGAGCTCCGCTAAACTGATCAAAGAGATCGTCGATCCGCGACAGTGGATATCTGTTCTTGATCATCATACTGTTGAGTGCCCTGTAATCGATACACATCCGTATCGCCCCATCCTTCTTCGATACAAAGAGTATCGGTGTACCCCAAGGTGAAGAACTAGAGCGGATGAAGCCCTTGTCCTGCAACTCATCCACCTGCTTCTTCAATTCCACCAACTCGCTATTGTTCACTCGATAGATATGCTGAGAAATCGGTTCCGCACCTGGAACCAAGTCTATCGAGAACTCAACGTCTCTGTCTGGTGGAAGCCCAGGCAATTCCTCTGGAAATACGTCCATGAACTCAGCTATCAATGGATGTGGAATTGGCTGCTCCTCAATTAAAACTCCGCAGAAAACTCCGCTAGTCTGTTCTACCTGTCGTCGGGAATATACAAACTCTGGCTCATCTGGCGCTCTGAACAGAACTATACCCCCGCGACAATCTATGCTGGCATGGTGCCTGCTCAACCAATCCATACCGAATACAATATCGTAGTTCGGTAGTGGCATCACGAGTAAACACACATCCAACTCTCAGCCTCCCAAAACTACTCTCCGTCCCTTGCAAACATCACGAACGAGGATAATGCCACTCCCAGTCATGATCTTGCAAGTCCTAGGCAACGATTCAGATATAATATGATGTCTAATCGCAAAAGATACTGATACAAAGCTATGGGAAGCCCCAGAATCGAACAATGCAAAAGCTAGAATAGAGTCGAGAAAAATAGAACCTGCTATCCGCTCTCCAGTAACCTCAGCATCCTCTACTGCCATGGCGTAAGCTCGCCCCTGCTGTCTACCCCTGGCCTGATGTTGGTGCTGGATGAACCTCTGCTGCTGAGTCGGCAAAGGTCCCTTCTGCTGCCCTGCCGGAGCCTTGGCTCCGCCTCCCTGAACTGGTCGTCCCGAAGACATGGGACACTCCCTCAGCTGGTGGTCTCCGGAACTACATAGTAGAAACCTGCCAAGCCTCTTTCTGCAGTCATTCCATCCATGACCCTGCTTCTTGTAGAAAGTGCAACTGACGACCTGCTGCCTGGGTGCCTGCTGCTGGTGCCTCGGCTGCTGCTGCACCTGCTGGAACATCCTCTGTTGCTGGAATGGCCTCTACTGCTGGTGCTGAAAATGAGGCCTCTTGGCCTGTCCTCCACTGCTGCCAGCTCCCTGAGTGTCGCGGCCCCTCTTGAGCTTCAGCTCAAGATCATCCTCAACCGCCATCGCTCTTGCCAGAATCTCCTCAAAAGTGGCATTCCTGTCACTCTTGGTCAAATACTTGACCTCCTTGACCAAGCCCTTCCTGAACCTCCTCGCCTTCGCTGTCTAGCTAAGGCCCTCCACAAATCTGCTCAACCGGCAAAACTCACCGGAATACACCTCTACAGTCTGGTTCCCCTGAACTAGGTTCTCGAATTGGGTCTCCAAGGCACCGACTTCCTGATCCGGGAAAAACTTTCCCTTGAAGAGCTCCTTAAAAGCTCCCCATGTCTGCCCTGGAGTGCCTACTCTCGGGTCCGTCTGATACCAGGTACGGGCAAGATCCCGTATCTGGCTGGCTGCTGCCTCTATCTGGAGTCCGGCTGGCATCTCCGCCAGTCGAAAAATCTCCTCAATATGCTCAATCCAGTCATCAGCATACAGAATCCCCTCTGTCCCCAAGAAGTCCATGGGGTTCATCTTCTTGAACTCCTGAATGCCCGAAATCCTCTGTTGTCGCGGCTGTCCCGATCCTCTCTGTGGCTGGACAGCCAACCTCTCCACCGTCGCTCTAGCCAGCTGATGGACCTTATCTATGCCCCTGGTAAAATCTGTCGTCTGACGCTGCTGCTGGGCCTACTGTGTCTCTAAGAAATGCTAGAAGTATGCAAACATCTGTGCAGCATCCACTAATCCAGATGGCATCGGCGGCTGGAACTGCGGATGGTGCTGCTGAAACTGTGGCTGATGAAACTGCGGGGAAGGCATGTCTGGGGTAGCTGGAATGGTCCCCCGAATAGATAGAGGTGCACCCCCAAATATGGCAGAAGCTCCCACATGAGCTGGAGTAAGGGAAGCTGTGGTCCCCGGGTCCTCGTGAGCTGGACGAGAGATGGCAGACCTCTCAATGGTGTCACCTGGACCGAGATGCTGCGATCGTGTCTCCACCATCCTGAAGACAGATCAACAAGAAAAATCAATACGGAGAAGAAACGATATAGTAAAAGGGGACAGTTTATTTTCAAAAGAAAGACAATATCAGCAAGAATTTAGATAGCAGGGATTTAAATAAGAGTTTTTCCTAATGTGATTGATTACCTCGAAACTACATCCTATTTCCTACTACAGGCTGTGGCGATACTCTAGTTCGAATACCACCACATAAACGGGACCTGTATGGGCTACCACTAAAAACGTGTCATGACCCGCACCCTAGAGTAAGGACACGAGACATGGGTACGTCCAGCCTACGCCGCAGTGTCGGCGGTAGAACGCTATCCTAGGTCAATCATCTAACAATATAAAGGTACCTGTACAGTTCATACTCTCCGAATGGAGGTGACATAACAATATACAGTCTCAATCACATCTAAGGTAGAAGAATGAGAGACAGATAGATAGATAGATAGTAACTCAAAGGGAACAGTAGCATAGATGAAATAAGTCTAAGTGTCTAGGATACAAAACATCCAGAATGTCAACCCAAAATACAAATAAGTCTAAGGGTCTATACATCTCAACATCTCAAAATACAACTCAGAATGTGAGACAAAATAATAATGTAGAAAATGACTGTCTAGCTAAACTAGCATAGACTACTGGGGCAATATCCTCAGCTGTAGGTGGATCCTGCTGAGGGTCCTCAACACAAGTGTCATCTAGTCCTGCTCCATAATACGTAGTAACCCATGCCTCATCCTCGTCCTCTGTAATATTTTCAACAAGTCCAGTCAGGACAGGAACGAGCACAATACATCTCACACAGTTCATATCAGGTTAAGAAATACGATACAAGCAATATAGTAAAATACTGGAAGTGCTGAAGGAATATACGCTGTAAAAGAAATAGCTGTAAAGGAAATATCTACTGTATATAGAGAACTGTAAGTGGCTAGTGATGTAGAGTACAAGATATGCATGTGAATGGCTAGAATTTATATATGATTATATTACTGAGTTTATACATGATTACACTACTTTGGAATTATTCACATGTCTACTTCTACTCTCCCATTTCCCCAATCAATACACAAGGATCTAGACAAGTTACGTTATTATACATTACTTCACATGAGGCTCATAAATGAGTACACGTGAAGTTATACATGAGGGCCCAGTGAATCATGAGAGTACATGACCACATGAGTGCACATGCATGATGGAAGCATAGGAGTACATGATGACAGTGAAACACACGTAACATGAAGTACCCGATGCTCCCGAGGGGGATAACATCTCATGTAAAGATCCATATAGTACCAATCCGTGTTACCAACGTGACAGCATCAAGTAAAGTAATCTAGAGCGAGAAAGTAAAGCCTGAACAAGTATAAAACGGTCAGAGAATGTACTCGCCTGATGTATGAATGTCTGTAGAGAATATGCTGTCTGAGGAGAGGTGTCTGTCTCCTGATCAGAGCAACACAAGTCACGATGTATTCTAAATAGTAAAAATGAAGTTTACTATGCATACTACATGATTCTAGGTCAATCTGGTCAAAAGCCAACTCTTGGTTAACTCTGGTCAACTCTAAAAGTCAACTAGGTCAAACTAGTCAAAGTTAGGTCAAACATGGTCAGACTAGTTAGGGTTTAGTCAAACTAGTCATTCTAGGTTAATTCAAGTTCAATCTAGGTCAAATAGGTCAAGTTTGACCTAAGGTTGACTTTGGTCAACTCTAGTCAAACAAGGGTCAACTAGTTAGGTCATGGGTCATTAGGTCAATTAGGGTTAGCCCCTAATGGCCATAGGCTAGTAACTTAGACCATAGGCTAATTTCATATAGGTTTCCATATAAACCTATATCTAGAAAGTCACATATATATACATATCTATATATATATATATACACAAGTCTATCTACTACATATATATATATATATCAATATATGTATACACTATATATAATACAAAATCACACACACGTATATATATAATGACACATATATATATAATAACATATATAACATATATAGATAGTGAGAGAGAGAAATAATAAGAGAGAGTGAATTAGAGAGAGAGAGAGAGAGACAGTGATACTGATACAAGGGGGCATGGTGTGTGTGTGTTTAACAATGGGGGGGTGTTCCCAGATTTCTGGAACCCAGAAATCAAACACACACGTACACACAAATATATATATATATATATATATATATATATATATATATATATATATATATATATATATATATATATATATATATATATATACATATATATATACCTATGTATATACACACGTATATACCCATGTATACACCCTAAGACACACACCTAAGCACACATATACATATATACATATATATACAATATAGATACACACAGAAATACGCATATGTATTACACAATTTTAGTTAGAAATTCATTTTGAAACTCAGAAGTACCAAATTTAAGAACCCAGGAATCACTATTCATAGGAAAGTAGGTAAACCCAATACCCGACCCAAACCGAGCTAAGACTCGAAACCCAAGGTTGGTAACACTAGCCCTAGGTGTCCTCTAGTGTCCTAAGTGTCTGACACGACACCATGACACGATTCGAAGTGTCAACCACTCTTAAACCCGAAACGGGTAAACACTGACACAGTGAACTGTCACCGCGTCATGCACGCGTGCACCTAGCTCTAGGACACGACACGCATGTCTAGGAGTCTCGTGCTCGTGTCCCTAGGTTCGCCTAGGGTTAGTCTAGGGGTAGGGTAGCCTGCACAGTGTCCATGTGTCCTCAGGACACGGTACAAACACCGTATTAGTCGAGAAAACTCGACTGATACACGCTGCTATGCGCAGCGTCGTGCAGCGATGCAAGTGTCTCGTGGACACGACACGAGCCATGTGGGACCTCATGGTCATGTCCATGTGTAGCCCACATATTGGGCTACACACTCGTGCAAACACGAGGTGTCCAAGTGTCGTGTCCGCGCGACACGATGCGCGCGAAGTCGGCTCCGTGCGTGCTTGCACTGTCAGTGCACGACTAATGTACGTGTCCTCGTGCCCTCGATACGATACGAGGTATCATAAAATTTTGGGGAAGTATGCGCAGACACTGCCCCCGTGTCCACACCAATTTTGGCGTGTCGAATTGCCTTGTGCAATGTACACGAACAGTGTGGTAGCAGGGCATTGTGCGTGCACTGTCACAGTGTGTCTGTATCGATTTTCGACACAAAATTAACATAGTGTCGTGCTCAGTCAAGTATAGATGCAAACAACAAGTCTAGGGCTACGTGAATATGTAATTAGTTCTACATTTTAACAAAATCAAAACCTTTGGGGCATTTCATCAAACATGGTTTTTCTTCCTAGGATACGTGTCCGATACGGACACCAAACCAACCCTAAATTTCACCAAACTTGTCCCACAGCTAGGGTATACCTATATGCATGAATTTATGAAGAAAAAAAATAGAATGTTAACTAAGTTTATGGGTATTTACCTATTGAGTGAAAACTCAAGTTTTTCAAGAAAAGGAGGGGTGGTGTGTCCTCTTCACTTGTTGGTGTCCAAGTCCTTGTGTCCAGCTTGCTAGCCTCCCTTAGCACCCTCTAGGTTGTAGGAACCCAATGCAAAAGACTAGGAGTGATTTGGTTCAAATTTGAGGAAGTTATGAAGGTTTGATGAAAAAGGAATTTTTTAGGTTTTAAATTCATGTAAATTGATCATGAGTGAATGTGATGGGGTTATATAGGAAGGGGGTAATATAGGGGGGTGCCCTTGGCCGGCCATGGCAAGGGCGGAGGTGTCCTTAGCCTTCCTTCATGGTAAAGGCAAGGACTTTGGTGCCAAAGTTGAGTTTTTTTTTAGGGTTTTAAGGAAAAGATCTATTATATAAATATCTAGATATTTACACTACTTTAACCAATGATTAAATATCTATCCTCAAGCTTCTAGGTTAGTAGCTAACCTCTAGATTAGGGTAAACTAGGTTAGGGACTAATCATGGTACTAACAATAATTAAATAATATTAAAAACACATAATTCCAAATAAAATCTAGTAAATTACCAAAATACTCTTTTAGGCAAAAATCACTAATTTGATGTTCTAAGCCTATGGCTAGGCTCACATGGTCATGGTAAACTTCTAGGTTAAGGAATAACTAGGGTTTCCCTAGTTTAACTCCCAATTCACAAATCAACAAATTAAATGGTTTTACACTAGCCAAAAATTATCTAAAATCATAAGATGCATAAATTATCCTTAATAAATTATTATCAATACAAAACTTCAAAATTATCCTAATTTTAGAAATATAAGTGTTACAAGTCTACCCTCCTTAAAAATAATTTTGTCCTCAAAATTTAAAGACGAAACTGAAACTGATGAGAATGATAGAAAATCATACCTCAAGGTACAAATAGATAAGGGTATCGCTCGCGTATCTCATCCTCACGTTCTCAGGTGGACTCTCCTGGAGAATGATGCCTCCATGCGACGCGAACCAGTGCTATCGTCTGGTTCCTCAATGCCTTCTCCCGTCGATCCAGAATCTTAACAGGCTGCTCTGGATAACGAAGAGTAGGTCCCACCTCGATCTCGGAATGATCAAGTACATGGCTAGGATCTGCCACGTACCGTCTCAACTGCGACACGTGAAATACGTTGTGAACTCCCTCCAATGCTGGTGGTAGGTCTAGCCTGTAAGACACGTCACCGACTCTTCCGCTGATAACGAAAGGGCCGATGAAACGCGGGCTAAGCTTCCCACCTCCACCAAAACGTATAGTGCCACGTGTCGGAGATATCCTAAAAAATACATGGTCTCCAACCTAATCACAAATAAGGTCTCAAATTAATTATGATAATCAAACATGGTTAACAAAACACAAACAAGACAACCTAATTCTAATCCTATCTCTAAGCTGTACCTCAAACTCTAAAGGTCTGCGGTGGCTATCGGCCCAATGCCGATGTTTGTCCTGCGCCACGCGAAGTTAATCTCTGATGAGCTTCACCTTCTCTGCTGCATCCACAACCATCTCATATCCCAATAAAGCTCGCTCCCCAATATCATCCCAAGACAAGGGTGTACGACATCTACGCCCGTACAGTGCCTCGAAAGGTGATATCTCAATGCTGGCCTAAAAACTGTTGTTGTATGCAAACTCTACTAAGTGCAGGTGACTCTTCCAAGATCCTCTAAAGTCCAGGACACAAGTCTGCAGCATGTCCTCCAGTGTCTGAATGGTCCGCTCTGACTGTCTGTCTGTCTGAGGGTGGTATACAGTACTAAACTTGAGCTGAGTGCCCAAGCTAATATGCAAGCTCCTCCAGAAATGTGAAATAAAACGACTGTCTCGGTCTGATACAATTCTTACTGGGACTCCATGAAGTCTGACTATCTGTCGCATATACATCTCTGATAGCTTCTCGGTAGACAATCCCACTTTGAATGGCAAGAAGTGGGCCGATTTGGTCAACCTGTCGACGATGACCCAAATCGCGTCCTTCCCTCCTGGAGTACGCGGCAATCCCGAAACAAAGTCCATCGTGATGTGCTTCCACTTCCACTCCGAAATGGGCAATGGCTATAACAGTCCCCCTGGCCTCTGCCTCTCTGCCTTTACCTGTTGACAGATCAAACACCTGGCTACGAAGTGTGCTACCTCGCGCTTCATCCCACTCTACCATACATGCTCTCTCAGATCCCTATACATCTTGTTGGCTCCCGGATGTATAGAGTACTGAGAATGGTGGGCCTCCTGCATAACCTGCTCTCGAAAGTCTCCACTGGGCACACACATTCTGGAACCGTGCCTCAATGCGCCATCCCCTGTAAGAGTGAACTCATCGTCCGTAAATCCTGCTCTGACCTGCTCCCTAATGCATCGTAGAGAAATGTCATCGAACTGAGCCGACTTGATCCTATCAATCAAGTCCGACTGAATCTGGAGGCCCCACATCTGCATCTGAACTCCCGGCACAATCACCTCGATCCCAAGGCTCTCTAAGTCCGCTAACAAGTGGTGATCCATCGTCAAACACATAGCTGCCGGATATTTTCTCAAAGCATCGACAACCACGTTGGCCTTCCCTGGATGATACTGCAGCAGAATATCGAAGTCCTTCATCAGCTCCAACCATTTGCGCTGCCTCATATTGAGCTTCTTCTACGTAAATACGTATGTCAAGCTCTTATGGTCTGTAAATATCTCCACGCGCTCTTCATACAAATAGTGTTTCCACATCTTCAGAGCAAAGATAACTGCCGCCAACTCTAAATCATGGGTAGGGTAGTTCTTCTCGTGGGAACGTAACTGCCTGGAAGCATAGGCAATCACCTTCCATGCTGCTGCATGATATAACCCAAATCCTTCCCCGAGGCGTCACTGTAGATAGTGAACCCGCCTGATCCTGATGGCAATGTCAGAATCGGGGCTGTCGTCAACCGCTTCTTCAACTCATCGAAAGCGGCCTGACACTCCTCTGACTAGACAAACTCTGCGTCCTTCCGGGTCAGCCTAGACAATGGCTCTGCAACCCGGAGAAATCCTGGACGAATCTCCTGTAGTAGCCTGCCAATCCTAGGAAGCTCCTGATCTCTGCCACTGACGTCGGTACTGCCCAAGCCTCAACTGCTGATATCTTCCTTAGGTCGACTGAGATTCCATCTCCAGTCTCCACATGACCCAGAAAGTCAACTCTGTCCAGGAAGAACTCGCACTTCGAGAGCTTGCCGTAAAGCTGCTCCTGCCTGAGAGTTTCCAGGACCACTCTCAAGTGCTCCTCATGCTCCTCCTCTGTCTTCGAGTACACTAGGATGTCGTCGATGAATACCACCACGAACTTATCTAAGTACTGGTGGAACACCTTGTTCATCAAGTTCATGAACACCGTCGGGGCATTAGTCAACCCAAACGGCATTACCATAAACTCGAACTGGTCGTACCGCATCCTGAACACCGTCTTCAGAATATCCTTCCTCTTCACCTTTACCTGGTGGTAGCCTGACCTTAGATCGATCTTCGAGAATACCCGAGCTCCGCTCAACTGATCGAAGAGATCGTCGATCCACGGCAGTAGATATCTGTTCTTGATCGTCAAACTGTTGAGTATCCTGTAATCGATACACATCTGTACCGACCCATCCTTCTTCGGTACAAAGAGTACCGGTGCACCCTAAGGTGAAGAACTAGAGCAGATGAAGCCCTTGTCCTGCAACTCATCCACCTGTTTCTTCAATTCTACCAACTCGCTGTTGTTCACTCGATAGATATGCTGAGAAATTGGTTCCGTACCTGGAACCAAGTCTATCGAGAACTCAACGTCTCTGTCTGGTGGAAGCCCAGGCAATTCCTCTGGAAATACGTCCACGAACTCAGCTATCAATGGATGTGGAATTGGCTGCTCCTCAATCGAAACTCCGTAAAAAACTCTGCTAGTCTGCTCTGCCTGCCGTCGGGAATATACAAACTCTGGTTCATCCGGCGCTCTAAATAGAACTCTACCCCCACGACAATCTATGCTGGCATGGTGCCTGCTCAACCAATCCATACCGAGTACAATATCGTAGTTCGGTGGTGGCATCACGAGCAAACACATATCCAACTCTCGGCCTCCCAAAACTACTCTCCGTCCCTTGCAAACATCACGAACGAGGATAATGCCACCCCCCGTCATCATCTTGCAAGTCCTAGGCAACAATTCAGATATAACATGATGTCTAATCACAAAAGATACTGATACAAAGCTTTGGGAAGCCCCAGAATCGAACAATGCAAAAGCTGGAATAGAGTCGAGAAAAATAGAACCTGCTATCAGCTCTCCAGTAACCTCAGTATCCTCTGTTGCCATGGCGTAAGCTCACCCCTGCTGTCCACCCCTGGCTTGATGCTGGTGCTGGATGAACCTCTGCTGCTGAGTTGGCAAAGGTTCCTTCTGCTGCCCTGCCGGAGCCTTGGCTTCGCTTCCCTGAACTGGTCGTCCCGAAGACATGGGACACTACCTCAGCTGGTGGTCTCCGGAACCACATAGTAGACACCTGCCAAGCCTCTTTCTGCAGTCATTCCATCCATGACTCTGCTTCTTGCAGAAAGTGCAACTGACGACCTACTGCCTGGGTGCCTGCTGCTAGTGCCTCGGCTGCTGCTGCACCTGCTGGGACGGCCTCTGCTGCTGGAATGGCCTCTGCTGCTGGTGCTGAAAATGAGGCCTCTTGGCCTATCCTCCACTGCTGCCAGCTCCCTGAGTGTCGCGGCCCCTCTTGAGCTTCAGCTTAAGATCATCCTCAGCCGCCATCGCTCCTGCCAGAATCTCCTCAAAAGTAGCATTCCTGTCACTCTTGGTCAAAGACTTGACCTCCTTGACCAAGCCCTTCCTGAACCTCCTTGCCTTCGCTGTCTCGCTAAGGCCCTCCACAAATCTGCTCAACCAGCAAAACTCACCGGAATACTCCTTTACAGTCTGGTTCCCCTGAACCAGGTTCTCGAACTGGGTCTCCAAGGCACCGACTGCCTGATCCGGGAAAAATTCCCCTTGAAGAGATCCTTGAAAGCTCCCCATGTCTGCCCTGGAGTACCTACTCTCGGGTCCGTCGGATACCAGGTACGGGCAAGATCCCGCATCTGGCTGGCTGCTGCCTCTATCTGGAGTCCGGCTGGTATCTCCGTCAGTCGAAAAATCTCCTCAATGTGCTCAATCCAGTCATCAGCATAAAGAATCCCCTCTGTCCCTAAGAAGTCCCTTGGGTTCATCTTCTTGAACTCCTGAATGCCCGGAATCCTCTGCTGTCGCGGCTGTCCCGATCCTCCCTGTGGCTGTACAGCCAAACTCTTCACCGTCGCTCTAGCCAGCTGATGGACCTCATCTATGCCGCTGGTAAACTCCGTCGTCTGACGCTGCTGCTGGGCCTCTGCATCTCTAGAAAATGCTGGAAGTATGCAAACATTTCAGCAGCATCCACTAATCCAGATGGCATCGGCGGCTGGAACTGCGGCTTGTGCTGCTGAAACTGTGGCTGACGAAACTGTGGGGGAGGCATGTCTGGGGTAGCTGGGATGGTCCCCCGAATAGATAGAGGTGCACCCCCAAATATGGCAGAAGCTTCCACATGAGCTGGAGTAAGGGGAGCTGTGGTCCCCGGGTCCTGGTGTGCTGGACGAGAGGTGGCAGACCTCTCAGTGGTGTCACTTGGACCGAGATGCTGCGATCGTGTCTCCACCATCCTGAAGACAGATCAACAAAAAAAATCAATACGGAGAAGAAACGATATAGTCAAAGGGGATAGTTTATTTTCAAAAGAAAGACAATATCAGCAAGAATTTAGATAGCAGGGATTTAGATAAGAGTTTTTTCTAATGTGATTAAGTACCTCGAAACTACATCCTATTTCCTACTGCAGGCTGTGGCGGTACTCTAGTTCGAATACCACTACATAAACGGGACCTGCATGGGCCACCACTAAAAACGTGTCACGACCCGCACCCTAGAGTAAGGGCACGAGACGTGGGTACGTCCAGCCTACGCTGCAGTGTCGGCGGTAGAACGCTGTCCTAGGTCAATCATCTAACAATATAAAGGTACCTGTACAGTTTATACTCTCCAAATGGAGGTGACATAACAATATACAGTCTCAATCACATCTAAGGTAGAAGAATGAAGGACAGATAGATAGATAGATAGTAACTCAAAGGGAACAGTAGCATAGATGAAATAAGTCTAAGTGTCTAGGATACATAACATCCAGAATGTCAACCCAAAATACAAATAAGTCTAAGGGTCTATACATCTCAACATCTCAAAATACAACTCAGAATGTGAGACAAAATAATAATGTAGAAAATGACTGTCTAGCTAAACTAGCCTAGACTACTGGGGCAACATCCTCAGCTGCAGGTGGATCCTGCTGAGGGTCCTCAACACAAATGTCATCTAGTCCTGCTCCATAATATGTAGTCACCCATGCCTCATCCTCGTCCTCTGTAATATTTTCAACAGGTCCAGTCAGGACAGGAATGAGCACAATACATCTCACACAGTTCATATCAGGTTAGAAAATACGATACAAGCAATAGAGTAAAATACAGGAAGTGCTGAAGGAATATACGCTGTAAAAGAAATAGCTGTAAAGGAAATATCTACTGTATATAGAGAACTGTAAGTGGCTATTGATGTAGAGTACAAGATAGGCATGTAAATGGCTAGAATTTATACATGATTACACTACTGAGTTTATATATGATTACACTACTTTGGAATTATTCACATGTCTACTTCTACTCCCCCATTTCCCCAATCAATACACGAGAATCTAGACAAGTTACGTTATTATACATTACTTCACATGAGGCTCATAAATGAGTATACGTGAACTTATACATGAGGGCTCAGTGAATCATGAGAGTACATGACCACATAAGTGCACATGCATGATGGAAGCATAGGAGTACATGATGATAGTGAAACACACGTAACATGAAGTACTCGATGCTCCCGAGGGGGATAACATCTCATGTAAAGATCCATATAGTACCAAACCATGTTACCAACGTGACAGCATCAAGTAAAGTAATCTAGAGCGAGAAAGTAAAGCCTGAACAAGTATTAAACGGTCAGAGAATGTACTCGCCTGATGTATGAATGTCTGTAGAGAATATGCTGTCTGAGGAGAGGTGTCTGACTCCTGATCAGAGCAACACAAGTCACAATGTATTCTAAATAATAAAAATAAAGTTTACTATGCATAGTATATGATTCTAGGTCAATCTGGTCAAAAGTCAACTATTGGTCAACTCTGGTCAACTCTAAAAGTCATCTAGGTCAAACTAGTCAAAGTTAGGTCAAACATGGTTAGACTAGTTAGGGTTTAGTCAAACTATTCATTCTAGGTTAATTCAAGTTCAATCTTGGTCAACTAGGTCAAGTTTGACCTAAGGTTGACTTAGGTCAATTAGGGTTAGCCCCTAATGGCCATAGGCTAGTAACTTAGACCATAGGCTAATTTCATATAGGTTTCCATATAAACCTATATCTAGAAAGTCACATATATTTACATATATATATATATATATATATATATATATATATATATATATATATATATATATATATATATATATATATATATATAGAAAAAAAAAAAAATATATATATATATATATAGATATACACAAGTCTATCTACTACATATATATATCAATATATGTATACACTATATATAATACAAAATCACACACACATATATATATAATGACACATATATATATAATAACATATATAACATATATAGATAGTGAGAGAGAAATAATGAGAGAGAGTGAATTAGAGAGAGAGAGAGAGACAGTGATACTGATACAAGGGGGCATGGTGTGTGTGTGTGTTTAACAGTGAGAGGGGGGGTGTTCCTAGATTTCTGGAACCCAGAAATCAAACACACACGCACACACAAATACATATATATATACACCTATGTATATACACATGTATATACCCATGTATACACCCTAAGACACACACCTAAACACACATATACATATATACATATATATACAATATAGATACACACAGAAATACGTATATGTATTACATAATTTTAGTTAGAAATTCATTTTGAAACTCAGAAGTACCAAATTTAAGAACCCAGGAATCACTATTCATAGGAAAGAAGGTAAACCCAATACCCGACCCAAATCGAGCTAAGGCTCGAAACGCAAGGTTGGTAACACTAGCCCTAGATGTCCTCTAGTGTCCTAAGTGTCTGACACGACACCATGACACGATTCGAAGTATCAACAACTCTCAAACCCGAAACGGGTAAACACTGACACAGTGAACTGTCACCGCATCGTGCACGCGTGCACCTAGCTCTAGGTCACGACACGCATGTCTAGGAGTCTCGTGCTCGGGTCCCTAGGTTCGCCTAGGGTTAGTCTAGGGGTAGGGTATCCAGCACAGTGTCCACGTGTCCTCAGGACACGGTACGAACACCGTATCAGTCGAGAAAACTCGATTGATACACGCTGCTATGCGCAGCGTCGTACAGCGATACAAGTGTCTCGTAGACACGACACGAGCTGTCACGCCCCAGAACCAGAATACTGGAGAGCGGGAGCAGACATAGCCAGCTACGTATAACAAAATGGAAACCACACCGCTATACGGTCACGGCTGTCTAGATATGTGAGGGTTTTCCTACAATCCATCAGTCTCTTAAGGTCATAAAATAGCCTATTGTCTCAATCTCTACCAACTAATAATAGTTACAAGATATCAGACCACCAAATACATAATAGTAAGGCGTCCCATTGTCACGACCCGCACCCTAGGGTTAGGGCACGAGAACGTAACAACGCCCAGCCTACGTCGCAGTGTCGGCGGTAGAACGCTGTCCTAGGTCTCAATGCATCTAATAGTATAAGACTAAACAGTTTATACTCCCCGAATGGGGGTGACATAGCAGAATGTAAACTCAATCACATCTAAGGTAGAGCATAAAGGAAGATAGATAAAACATGAAATCGAAAAGAGATACAACAGATAGAAGTCTAAGTGTCTAAGGTACAAACTCAGAATACATCTCAAAGCTCAAATGCAGTAATCCATAAAATAAATATAACTCCAGATAACTGAGAATAGCTAACTAAACAACCTCTAATGTCTCTTCTAGGCTAGCAGGCAAATCTCTAAGCTATCTGTAAAATTTGTCAACGTATCATGTCAGGAAAATGAGCAAGTACAAACACCAACAGCAGTTCCATATAAATTGAGAAATACTATAAGAGACAGTAATAATGAGATACAAGACAAAGAATATAGGCGACTTGGGAACCATTTGAAAGCCGAGTTACAACCCTTAAACCAAACAAGGACCGGGGTTGTAACCCTTCTTTCGAACAGAACCTAGTCCCATCATCATGGTACAGTATAAAAGGCAGGTAGAGCATATGAGAAATGAATCATAGTATGGTAAAAGTACAGTAAGTAAAGGTGAACTGGAATGTAAGATATGACAACAAATAAATAAAAAGTGATCTGAACTATTAGGGCAAAATGTGATCGGCAGGGAAACGCGGAAAGGTTATCCACTTGGCCCGGTAATTACACGAAAATCTCTGGAAAGGGTCATGTCGGCCAACCTGGATAACCGGCACGGGGTATCTGCTACTCCCTACGTGAGGTGAGGGTGGCGCTAGCAATATATAGTAACACACGGAGGCTTTGATCACATAATCCCTAATAATTCCCCTCTATCCCCCGAATAGTATCACGGATCCGGACATGGCACGTCATGACACAGGGTTCGAGAGCAGGGGGCCAGCCCACTCCCAAATTAATGTCTAAACAAGTACAGGAACACGGAAATATCTCATACCCATATACCAAGAAAGTCCAGGAATAACATCTCATGACAGGATTCGACGTATACTAGTCCGTGAACCGTCGTGTCGGGAATCAAGTAAAACACTACGACTGAATCGGATATAGTAGATATCAAGACAATGAAAACTATCAGTGAATGTACTCGCCTGCGATCCTGAGCTGATAAGTATAGAGGGTCCAACTGAAGCCACAGAGTTCTATTTAAAGCAACACAGGTTACAAGGTGTCTGGCTCCTAATTAGAACAGCACAAATCACAACATGTCCAGAAAGATAATATAAAGCACTACAATGCATTCTACATGAATCTAGGTCAACTTGGCCAAAGTCAACCCTTGGTCAACTCTGGTCAACTGCACTAGTCAAACTAGGTCAAACTAGGTCATGTCCTAACCCAGCAAGTCTTACTAGGCCTAACCAAGACTATCCTAGCAAGCACACATCAATACAAGGCTATACAATCCAACATACACCCGACTCTATATAGCATACAATTATTCAATACTCAAATAGGCAAGAATTCACATTAGATATACACTAGGTAATCTATTACTTTAAGCTATACATGTCTACACATATATACACATGCATATATTGGTATTCAACATTAGGTCTATAATCATGGTATTTCAATGGCTATATAAACTTATATATTACAATACAATATGCTACCATATATATAATATACATACATAGCTAAGTTAACTATATTCATAAATACTTATTTAAGAGGTTATGTATGTGTATGTGAACATGGCAAAGGGGCAAGTGAGGGTTAAATGGGCATATATAGTGTATACATATCAAGAGTGTCAAAGTGTAAGTGAACAAAGTGTCAAGTGTGATAGTGTCAACATAGTGTAAGGGGTACATGAGGTAATATAGGATTTGTGTTAACATAGAACATTACATCTCATTAACTTGTATATTGCATACATTACATCTATTATTACATTACATTCATGCTTGCATTCATTCATCATTTATTTATTCTCTTGCACTACTATATGCACCATACATTACATACTATGGAACCTACATATTCATTATAAGCCATACTTATACATGCTTACATTAGATAGGATACTTACACCTCATACATCATTTATTTAACCATTTACTCATACTTGTATTCTCTATTTAGTTACATAATGTATATACATTAACATGGGTTAAAATCAAATAGAACATTATATTATACACAAGGGTGCACAAAATGCATATGCCGAGTAGTAACTTCTACTAATAATCAATACTGTACCAACTCAGTATGAATTAAATTATAGGATTAAAGTATGTTATAGATCTATGTGTTAGCTTTCCGAAACTTCAAACGGATCGCGTTTTCGTTTCCGGAAACTCCCGGAATCGCGAAAACACCGAGAACGCGTTTGTCTTTCGTATAGCTGTCACTCAAATAATTCTCCAGAAAGTTACAGAAAGAATTAGGCCTATTAATACATGTTTTTGGAAAGCTAACTTCAATACACTTCTTTTAAAAAAAATAGAAGATTAAACCAAGCTTTGAGCTAGAAGTTATGACATTTCGAAGTTAGGGCTGAAATTAAAAACGTGGATAAAAATCATGACGGATTTAAATAGTTTGAGCCAAAAGAATACACAATATATATCCTAATTATCCACAACAATAATAGCAATAATAATATGAGGAACCACACTCACAAACTTGATTATATAATCATCATGAACCATTTATTACATATATAAATATAGATACACTCTCATTACAATATATATATATATATATATATATATATATATATATATAAATCTATATATGTAACATGAACACATCCACAACACAAAGGACACTCCTATGACCTCCAAATGGACACAAAATGGACACAAATAGAGATACAACCGTGGGGGTCATTCCTATGGGTTCAAAATAGACCTATATGCATGAGGAAATGAAAAGGAGAAGGGATTTATATCTCCCGGTAGATCGAATCGAAGAAAAGCCTTCCCGGAGCGACACCGACACGTAGAGATTCCAAAAGGACACGAACGAGCTCCGAATTCTCCCAAACTTGGCTAGCTCCTCCCTTTCATGGAGTAGAGGAGAAAAGAAGAAGATTTGGTAGAAGAAGGAGTTGATTTGGTGGAGAAATGATAGGGATTTGCTCTCTAGAAATTTAAGGAAGAACAAGAGAGAAAAATAGATGGATAATGACAAATGGGAGGCTCAACCCTATCCTTATTGTGGCTGGCCATAAAGGTGGTTTTGTCCTATTAGGAAAAGTCCAAAAGTCCCTTTTCTAGTCTATTTACTAATACATTGGTAAGGGGTTAAGTCGGGGGTAGTTTGGTCAATCCTAAAACACTAATCCATATTAATACTAACCAAAATAATTAGTCTAGTCACTAACTAAAATTAATATCATGTGGACTAAAATTAATATTATGTGGGCCATGCCTAACTATTGTGTGGGCCCGCTAGAGTCAAAACTACCCCGGGTCCCCGATACAAGTCGGAATGAGTTAAAATTCGAACCCGACTCAAATAACACCAAAATAATATCATAAATAATAAAATAAATTTCAACCCCAAAATAATATCATAAATAATAAATTAAATTTTAAAAATATTCAAAAATATAAAATGACAAAAATACTCCTGTTTTTGAAAACTGGGGGTGACAAATCTATCCACCTTAAAAAAATTTTGTCCTCGAAATTAAAACAAAGCAATCACAGAAAACACATGCAGAAAAAAATCTCGTTCAAATACTTTTCAAAAAAAATCAGCAATAAAAAAAATCTCCTTGAGGCACATCAAACATTTATAAATAAAAACTGATATGTGTCGGATACGGACACAAAACCATCACACCTATCAAAGGTCAAAATTAACAATCATCAACGCAATAAATATCAAAATAATTCAAGGAGGTCAAATACAAAATATCCTTAGGCCAGAAATGACATTTAAACATCCTAATCACATTGTTAGGCTCTAGGTCAAACAGTCTCTAGGGTTTCACTAGCAAAACATCAAAATTATAAGTCAAGATTTTAAATAGTTTTAAAATAATTTAAAAAAAATACCAAAAATTATATCATGATTTAAATGTCAAATCAATAAATGATTAAAATTACAAAATTTCAAAATTACTCTCATTTTAGAAAATTGGGTATTACAAGTCCACCCACCTTAGAAAAATTTCATCCTCGAAATTAAAATGTCCATACTCCCTCTAGGTCAAACCCCCACAATCAAAGTCCCAGATTAAAACAAATCATGTGATCAAAAGGACGACATACAGGGTCATTGCATACGGTGGTAGTGAAAGTCTCATCTAGGTATACTAGTCATGCTAAACCAAGACGGTCATAGGGTATCAAACACACAAGAAATCTAGAGTGCTAAACTGAAAAAGATACAGAAATAACAAATCATCAAAACTGTAAGACAGTCTACCATCCTATGTGAAAGCTGGTACTCATAAAAAAATATATAAAAATAAGAAAGGTAACTTCCAATAATCTAAAAGGGTACAGAAAAATCTATTTCAAAGTTAAAGAATTGAAAGTCACTTGCATTGAAATCCAATCACAATATATATATAGAGAGCGTTAGAGAGGGAAAAGCTGGCATTATGTAATGTTATATGGTTTGTGTGTGTATGGGTGTATGTGAACAGGTTAATATGGTAAGATAGTAGGCATGTGTGTAGACGAAATATACATAAAATTGTATATGAGAAATTGGGTTTCAAAACAACGGCTATCAAGTTACACTAATCATGGCATATTGGTTAATCAATCTACAATACGCAACTTATTTACTCATAACATGCATGGCTAACCTTATACATATATATATAAAGAGGGTGTGTGTGTGTCCTTGTACAGGGTTATAGCCTAGTATTGAAAGGTTAAACCCAGTTTTAGTTCAGCATTTACATGCAAAGTCTGAAAATAAGCTAACATTTAAAATAGTGAAATATTAACATAATGCAGTCTCAGATTTTAGGGTTTTGAAATATCGCAACCCATCTCAATGGTCCTAATACATCCTAACATGATAGAAATGAAACCCTAACATACTATCCATACATTTATCTATGCACACAGTTCAATATTACATGTTAAATCTGAAATTTAACTAAACATGGAAATCAATGAAAAAATGTTAACATGTAACTAGTTTTCAGGATTTTGGAGAAATTTGAACATTAAAAACCAACTCAATGTTTATCACAACTAACATGTAAGAATATGAAACCTAAATTTATATCCCTACTTCCCACAAGGTATATAGCTCAAATATTACATTTAAGAAATAAAACAGCAATTTGAACTAACATTTGAAATCCCGCATCAAGGGTTAACATGTACACAGTCTCAGATTTTACAAATTTAAACAGAAAACTCAACCAAAATTTTGAATTGAAACCCCACGTATAACATACATGTGCAGTGATTTAAACATAACTAATAATATAAAATTTATATTTAAATTACGAATTTAAACATGGAAAAGTAGAGAACCAGAAATATTGGGGTTTTGACAATTTAAACATCAACAACATATTAATATGTATTTAGATAGGTGGAAAAATCAAGTGTAGCATGCATACGTGTTAGGCAAAGTGTCTGCTATATATATTCATATACATATTCTCATGTCCTAATATAAAAAAAATTATTTCTACGTTAAGAGTAACATTTAGATTCCTACCAAGATTGCAAGCAGGTGATTGACGTAATCAAGGCAGTTTTATTATTATTATTTAATACAAGAATAATAGCAAGAAAGAAATAACGATAAAATCTGTTTTGCTTATCTATTTAAAGAAGAACCATTTTGAAATCCAGAGCTAAATTATCAAATCCAAGATAAAGTCTAGCAAAATTATCGATTCATTGCATTAAGAAGAAACTCATAGCAAGAAGTTACGCAAAGGTTTACAAAAATAGGCAAACCTACTCTTAAGTTAAATAATGAGAAGCAAACAAAACAAAACAATTAATAATTAAAAAAAAATTTTGAAGGACAGAAACAAAAGTAGAGAAAATATGTTTCGAAAACATTTAAGGTACAATCTGATAATCATATGCGTCTGTCCAAAATTATGGTACACTAAATCCTCGTCATACTAGTAAGCAACGCTACGATAATCACAGAGTCCTCGACTTAGGCACATACCTCTAAAATTATGGTATTTAACATTTTCGCGATGCCGCTAACTTGGCTGCGAAAACCTGAAATTCCCACACCCGAGAGATATATCCAAGTCAAACTATATGTCCTCACCATGCTGGCTAATATGACTGTAGAAGACAAGACTCCATAACTTAGATGACCTAGCCCATATAATTTTATCTTGACAAAATTAATTTAAATCAACAATGAATACTCAAAAATTAATTCAAATTTATCAACGAACATCAAAATCCAAAAATGAACAAAAATCCATGAAAATACAAACTCGGATGCAACAGCTATCATCAAAATTTAAAATTCAATAATCATCCTTCAAAATCAATAAATACAAACTCAAATTCAATAATAATCCATCAAAATCAAATTCAATAGCAGAAAGTAAAGATAAATCAATCAAGGAAAAATAGTTTTCAAATCGAAGTTAAATAAGATTCTCAAGGGTCGTCCCGGGAATCTCTCAAGGGTCCTAACTGTGATTGAGTACCTTAAAAATATATCCTAATCCTACTGCAGGCTGTAGTGGTACTCTAGTTCGAATACCACTACACTTTTAGTCTCGACCTGCATGGGCCACCACTAAAAACGTGTCACGACCCGCACCCTAGGGTTAGGGCACGAGAACGTAACAACGCCCAGCCTACGCCGTAGTGTCGACGGTAGAACGCTGTCCTAGGTCTCAATGCATCTAATAGTATAAGACTAAACAGTTTATACTCCCCGAATGGGGGTGACATAGCAGAATGTAAACTCAATCACATCTAAGGTAGAGCATAAAGGAAGATAGATAAAACATGAAATCGAAAAGAGATACAACAGATAGATGTCTAAGTGTCTAAGGTACAAACTCAGAATACATCTCAAAGCTCAAATGCAGTAATCCATAAAATAAATACAACTCCAGACAACTGAGAATAGCTAACTAAACAACCTCTAATGTCTCTTCTAGGCTAGCAGGCAAATCTCCAAGCTATCTGTAAAATTTGTCAACGTATACTGTCAGGAAAATGAGCAAGTACAAACACCAACAGCAGTTCCATATGAATTGAGAAATACTATAAGAGACAGTAATAATGAGATACAAGACAAAGAATATAGGCGACTTGGGAACCATTTGAAAGCCGAGTTACAACCCTTAAACCAAACAAGGACGGGGGTTGTAACCCTTCTTTCGAACAGAACCTAGTCCCATCATCATGGTACAGTATAAAAGGCAGGTAGAGCATATGAGAAATGAATCATAGCATGGTGAAAGTACAGTAAGTAAAGGTGAACTGGAATGTAAGATATGACAACAAGTAAATAAAAAGTGATTTGAACTATTAGGGCAAAATGTGATCGGCTGGAAAACACTGAAAGGTTATCCACTTGGCCCGGTAATCATACGAAAATCTCTGGAAAGGGTCATGCCGGCCAACCTGGATAACCGGTACGGGGTATCTGCTACACCCTACGTGAGATGAGGGTGGCGCTAGCAATATATAGTAACACGCGGAGGCTTTGATCACATAACCCCTAATAATTCCCCTCTATCCCTCGAATAGTATCACGGATCCGGATATGGCACGTCATGACACAGGATTCGAGTGCAGGGGGCCAGCCCACTCCCAAATCAATGTCTATACAAGTACAGGAACACGGAAATATCTCATACCCATATACCAAGAAAGTCTAGGAATAACATCTCATGACAGGATTCGACGTATACTAGTCCGTGACCGTCGTGTCGGGAATCAAGTAAAACACTACGACTGAATCGGATATAGTAGATATCAAGACAATGAAAACTATCAGTGAATATACTCGCCTGCGGTCCTGAGCTGATAAGTATAGAGGGTCCAACTGAAGCCACAGAGTCCTATTTAAAGCAACACAGGTTACAAGGTGTCTGGCTCCTAATTAGAACAGCACAAATCACAACATGTCCAGAAAGGTAATATAAAGCACTCCAATGCATTCTACATGAATCTAGGTCAACTAGGCCAAAGTCAACCCTTGGTCAACTCTGGTCAACTGCACTAGTCAAACTAGGTCAAACTAGGTCATGTCCTAACCCAGCAAGTCTTACTAGGCCTAACCAAGACTATCCTAGCAAGCACACATCAATACAAGGCTATACAATCCAACATACACCCGACTCTATATAGCATGCAATTATTCAATACTCAAATAGGCAAGAATTCACATTAGATATACACTAGGTAATCTATTACTTTAAGCTATACATGTCTACACATATATACACATGCATATATTGGTATTCAACATTAGGTCTATAATCATGGCATTTCAATGGCTATATAAACTTATATATTACAATACAATATGCTACCATATATATAATATACATACATAGCTAAGTTAACTATATTCATAAATACTTATTTAAGAGGCTATGTGTGTGTATGTGAACATGGCAAAGGGGCAAGTGAGGGTTAAATGGGCATACATAGTGTATACATATCAAAGAGTGTCAAAGTGTAAGTGAACAAAGTGTCAAGTATGATAGTGTCAACATAGTGTAAGGGGTACATGAGGTAATATAGGATTTGTGTTAACATAGAACAGTATATCTCATTAACTTGTATATTGCATATATTACATCTATTATTATATTACATTCATGCTTGCATTCATTCATCATTCATTTATTCTCTTGCACTACTATATGCACCATACATTACATACTATGGAACCTACATATTCATTACAAGCCATACTTATACATGCTTACATTAGATAGGATACTTACACCTCATACATCATTTATTTAACCATTTACTCATACTTGTATTCTCTATTTAGTTACATAATGTATATACATTAACATGGGTTAAAATCAAATAGAATATTATATTACACACAAGGGTGCACAAAATGTATATGCCGAATAGTAACTCCTACTAATAATCAATACTGTACCAACTCAGCATGAATTAAATACTAGGATTAAAGTATGTTATAGATCTATGTGTTAGCTTTCCGAAACTTCAAACGGATCGCGTTTTCGTTTCCGAAAACTCCCGGAATCGCGAAAACACCGAGAACGCGTTTGTCTTTCGTATAGCTGACACTCAAATAATTCTCCAGAAAGTTACAGAAAGAATTAGGCCTATTAATACATGCTTTTGGAAAGCTAACTTCAATACGCTTTTTTAAAAAACGGAAGATTAAACCGAGCTTTGAGCTAGAAGTTATGACATTTCTAAGTTAGGGCTGAAATTAAAAACGTGGATAAAAATCATGACGGATTTAAATAGTTTGAGCCAAAAGAATACACAATATATATCCTAATTATCCACAACAATAATAGCAATAATAATATGAGGAACCACACTCACAAACTTGATTATATAATCATCATGAACCATTTATTACATATATAAATATAGATACACTCTCATTACAATATATATATATATATATATATATATATATATATATATATATATATATATATATATATATATATATATATATAAATCTATATATGTAACATGAACACATCCACAACACAAAGGACACTCCTATGACCTCCAAATGGATACAAAATGGACACAAATGGAGATACAACCGTGGGGGTCATTCATATGGGTTCAAAATAGACCTATATGCATGAGAAAATGAAAAGGAGAAGGGATTTATATCTTCCGGTAGATCGAATCGAAGAAAAGCCTTCCCGGAGCGACACCGACACGTAGAGATTCCAAAAGGACACGAACGAGCGAATCCTTCCAAACTTGGCTAGCTCCTCCCTTTCATGGAGTAGAGGAGAAAAGAAGAAGATTTGGTGGAAGAAGGAGTTGATTTGGTGGAGAAATGATAGGGATTTGCTCTCTAGAAATTTGGGGAAGAACAAGAGAGAGAAAAATAGATGGATAATGACAAATGGGAGGCTCAACCCTATCCTTATTGTGGCTGGCCATAAAGGTGGTTTTGTCCTATTAAGAAAAGTCCAAAAGCCCCTTTTCTAGTCTATTTACTAATACATTGGTAAGGGGTTAAGTCGAGGGTAGTTTGGTCAATCCTAAAACACTAATCCATATTAAAACTAACCAAAATAATTAGTCTAGTCACTAACTAAAATTAATATCATGTGGACTAAAATTAATATTATGTGGGCCATGCCTAACTAGTGTGTGGGCCCGCTAGAGTCAAAACTACCCCGGATCCCCGATACAAGTCGGAATGAGTTAAAATTCGAACCCGACTCAAATAACCCCAAAATAATATCATAAATAATAAAATAAATTTCAACCCCAAAATAATATCATAAATAATAAATTAAATTTTAAAAATATTCAAAAATGTAAAATGGCAAAAATGCTCCTGTTTCTGAAAACTGGGGGTGACACCCATACATTATATATTCGGAATGATCATAAAGCTAGTCGTTACAAAATGTGAGGACTAACAGGAGTTCAGTCATACATGATCAACCCCCGGGGCTTGTCAATCATGTTACAGCCCGTAGGCAGACAGTAAGTAAGTACAATCGAGCTAACACTTGCTCGTCGGCTAAACGTCTCAAAAGAATAATTTATAATATTACAGTGGAAGAACAAAAGAAACCCACTCGATGTCCTGGTTACGCCTGGTGACCACCATCGGGCTGGAAAGCAGGAAGATCCTTTGGTGCTGCTCCGGTATCTGGCCATGCAAAACCAGCTGGGTCAGACCCCAGAAAGAGCAAGTGCCACAAAGGAGGCTTCACTTAAGAACTAAAGCCAACAAATCATTAGCATTCAACATATAAGAAAATAACAATAAATAACACAGATTGAGGTTTGTGCACTACCAATACACTTATCCCAATCAGAGGAAATGATTAAGTAAATTATCATAACATAAGATAACTGGATAATCATGCTAAATAAAATATAGCTGGGCAATATATGAAGAGAAGACGAAGATACTATTCCGGAAGCCAGGTTACAATCCTTAAACCAAACAAGGACCGAGTTGTAACCCTTCACCTGAACAGAACATAGTCTTCTGATCATTTATTGCTGAAGGTAACAATAATTAAGGTAAAAATGAGAGGGTACAATGATAAAAGTGACACTGAAGAGTACAATACGCTAGAGTGACAATAGAGTATAATTATTATAGTAACAATCTGGAGTGACAATCATTCGATCATTCTGGTACAATCTTTCAATCAATCACTTCTAGACAATACTATACTGGACTAGACTCCATCCAATCAATCACGGTCAATCATTGCCTACGACTTTCTACATTAACTAACTAGGGTTATCACAATCCTAGTTACTAGCAAGATGCAATGAGATGCTCCAAGTAGTCACAGGCCCTGCAGCTATCCAGGTTATCCAGGCAATTATTATAGTGACAATTTAGAGAGTACAATGCATTAGAGTGACAATAGAGTTCAATCATTTAAGTGACAATGGTGGGTGCCCCACATAACAGTGGGCTGGAAATGTGCCCTACTCGTCGGCAGGCTACAAGTCCAAACATTTGCGGCCGGGATAACGGGATCGCCTGTAACTGGGGAACATCTCTTTATGACTAGTGAATTATTCTAGTCGTTAACCTTAATCCGTTTCAGTAGTTACTCCTGACCATGGTACTCAGGAGTCCCTGTCCTAGACATGATGCAAGACAGAACTGGATTATTTGTACAAGCACAATCACCCACGGTGTCTAGGTAATTATACAGGTCATGTCGTGTCAGGTAGCCGTCGCAACAGCTATTAGAGATAATCATACCAGGTTTATCATATCAAGTTTACTAGTCAGGAGTGTGCCACGATGGGCCACTATCAGGTCATGTCAGGTTATTATATCCGGAGTGCACCACTATAGGTCACTATCACGTCATGCTCAATTATCAATTCCAAACATATAAATGGACGTTAAATATCTAATAAAATATCAATATCCAGGGCTATAGAAGAGCCATGCGGCTAAAGCATATGCGGTCAGGAAAGAGAAAGACTCATGCGGCCCAATTAGGAGAGCACATGCGGCTAGGGTCACTGGATCCCATGCTGCCAAGACAAGGGGGCGCATGCGGCTGGAAGTGTAAGGACGTATGCGGCCAGGGGGACGAGGGCGCGTGCGGCTCCAAGATGTTGGGCCTCATGCGGCCAGCAGAAGAGTGGGCTTCATGCGGCTGGGAGGGAGCAAGTTCATACGGCTAGGGAATGAAGGGCGCATATGCGGCTCAATTAGGAGGGAAGTCCATGCGGCCAGGAATGGGATCCAGCCTATGTGGCTGAGAGTCCCATGCGGCTAAGTCACTTGCCGCATAAATTATCATACGGCCAAGGGTGCTGATGCATATGAGGCTCAGAAGTAAGGCCTTATGCGGCCAGATCAGTTCAAGGGCTCATTCGGCTAGTAAGGAGTACAAGTTCATGCGGCTAGGAGAGACAAGGACGCATATGCGGCCAAGTCAAACCCATGCGGCCAGAACTGTCGCATGAAGGCTCATGCGGCTCGGAATCACTTGCCGCATGAAGTGTCATACGGTCAAGTCTAGCACTGTTCTTCTTCTCCAAGCTTCCTGAGAAGAAGAACGCCAAGAATCCATGCTTCCGAGCTCCATGAAACCTTCATCCGGACAAATCCAAACTTTCTTAGGTCAAAATGGGGTAGAACGAAATGCTCTACGACATGGAACCATAAAAACTTAAAAATAATAATGCTAAATAGATCAAAACCCAAGAACTTCAAAAATAAAATAAACTTGAATCTACAAGAAACTAGCCATGGAAATAGAAAATGCCAAGTACTAAAGAGTGTTAGAATGCTGCAAGTAAGAGAATGGAACAATAAAATTCAGGTTCCTCCATGAAGCAAGATGTACTTGCCTAGCTCTCTCTCTCTCTCTTGGTAGGTGCAGGAGTTAATGGTGGAGAAGAAGAAGATATTAATGAAGAGAGAGAAGGAGAAAGGGTAATAAATACTATGGGTGGTGGTAGGTAGGGGGTTCACCCCTTGGTTCTTGATGAACCAAGGCAACCAAGCCTAGCCGAACCAAACCAACCCCAGGAATAAACCAAGCTAAGATAAACCAAGGTGAACCAAGTCAAGGCCAATAAACTCTCTCTCTTTCTAGCAATTTAAACCAAATGAATCATGAAATAAACCAAGCCTCACTAATCCAAAATAAACCAATGAACCATTAAAACCATTTAAACTATCAATGCCAATAAAACCAAGCCAGTGCAAAATAAACCAAGATAACTAATCATGACTAAATAAAATATGGGCCCAAAACACGTATACATACACTAAATACGTATCACGAATTTGGGATATTACATCCTACCCACCTTAAAAGAATTCCGTCCTCGGAATTTAATCAAGAGGCTAGAGATGTAAGCGAAAGCTATTCTATCATAGGCAATCTACCACTACTAATCAATCATACAATCATTCATGCAAGCAAGAATTCGAAGCGTAAGGCATAAGGAAGATATTATACCTTACGAGTCAAACCAGCCGGGATAACGTGATCGAATATCATCCTCACACTCCCACGTTTGACTCTCCCAAGGAGCGATGAACTCAAGCAAATACGAACTAAACTAATAGTCTTGCGCTTGAGGTCTCTCTCTTTGGTCAAACATGGACACGAGCCTATCCTCATACGAAAAGGTTGGTGCCAATAACCAGTTTTGAATGATCTAGGATATGGCTCGGGTCAGAGATGTACCGTTGTAATTAGGATACATAAAATACGTCATGCACCCCACATAATAACGGTAGAAAGCAAGATGAGAGGACACATATACCTCTCGGCCAATTCTGAACCTGAGCCTGGGCTAAGGCAAACTGCCATGGGTTCTATTGCTGGAAAGTCTGGACCTGAGTCGGCAATAGCCTCGGGAACGGGAACTGCTGTTGCTGGTGAACTCGAGCTGGTGCTGGTCCCCTAACCGAAGGACTAGATACTATCGATGCTGAATAAACTCTGAATGGGCAGGACCCCACCCTATGGTCCGGTGCTCCACACAATAAACATAATCCCAACGCCTTGCGATACTCCGCTTCCACGTGTCCAGGCTTCCCACAATAAGAACAGCCCACTACGGAAGACTGCACTTGCTTCTGTTTTTGCTGAGAGTACGTTGGGGTTAAGTGTTGAACCGACGTCACTGAGGCCGCTCACCTCGGAGCTCCAATAGTCAAAGTCCTGGCTGCCGGGGCTGGGGCTGAAGACTGATTCATTTGACCATGGGACCGCTTCCGACCTTCGGTCCTGTCCACTATTCTCTGGGAGGTATACTCGTGCCTCCTTGCTGCTCGTAATACCGCATCATAGGTCTGATGCTCGAACTGTTCTACTGCCAATATAATCTCCAGGTAAAGTCCCTGCTGGAACCTCTGCGCTCTGTCAAACTCGGTTGCCACCAAGGTGGGAGCAAACCGACTGGGTCTGGAAAACTCGGTCGCATAACCGTCGACCGTCCTTCCCATCTGCTTAAGATTACTGAACCTGGTCTGCAAGTCATATCGAGCCACCCTATCGTAATACTTGGTCTGGAACTTTTCACTAAACACTGTCTAGGAGACAGGTGTTGCCAATCCCACTGCTTGTGTGGCCCACCAACTGCGGGCTAGATCCAATAACTGTAGGCTCACTACAGCCACCTTTTCGTCTTCTAGAATCTTCGTAGCTTCGAGAATCACCTCTATATCCTGTAGCCAAGCATCGACAGCAATGGCATCCTCGCTGCCATCGAAGAAGGGAGGGTTCAGGCACTTGAAACTGTTGACCGTACTGTTTCCTCGAGGACCACTTCTATTCAGAGCATCTTGTACTACTTGGTGTAGGGCATCTTCCTGACGATCTTGGGACGCAAGCAACTAACGGATGAGTCCTACCAAGCCTCCATCCTCTGATCCTGCTGGCTGGATGGGCTGAACTGGCGGTACTGGTTCTCCAGGAGGCACGGCTCGGGAGGCTGCTGCTGAGTGCTAGGCCTGATCTCCTGGTTGCTGCTGGTCCACGGGAGGTGATCCGCCTTGCTGATCGGCAGGTCCAGGTTCAATGCCGCTGAAGAAGACGACATGGGAACAATAAGGAAGGACCAGGACAGATCAACGATTACAAGCATGTGATCAGGACAAGAATTTCAGGAATCAAGAGGATACGAGCAGAGATCAAGGACGAGTACTGATTGAGACATCTATTCGGTAAACCCTCACACATCTTGATTTACAAGACCTGCATGGGCCACCACTTAAACCATGTCACGCCCC
This sequence comes from Iris pallida, assembly GCA_029216955.1. Taxonomy (NCBI): domain Eukaryota; kingdom Viridiplantae; phylum Streptophyta; class Magnoliopsida; order Asparagales; family Iridaceae; genus Iris; species Iris pallida. The sequence continues at coordinate 8,891,827 of JANAVB010023800.1, forward strand.
AGAACCAGAATACTGGAGAGCGGGGGCAGACATAGCCAGCTACGTATAACGGAATGGAAACCACACCGCTATACGGTCACGGCTGTCTAGATATGTGAGGGTTTTACTACAATCCATCAGTCTCTTAAGGTCATAAAATAGCCTGTTGTCTCAATCTCTACCAACTAATAATAGTTACAAGATATCAGACCACCAAATACATAATAGTAAGGCGTACCATATATTATATATTCGGAATGATCATGAAGCTAGTCGTTACAAAATGTGAGGACTAGCAGGAGTTCAGTCATACATGATCAACCCCCGGGGCTTGTCAATCATGTTACAGCCTGTAGGCAGACAGTAAGTAAGTACAATCGAGCTAACACTTGCTCGTCGGCTAAACGCCTCAAAAGAATAATTTATAATATTACAGTGGGAGAACAAAAGAAACCCACTCGATGCCTTGGTTACGCCTGGTGACCACCATCGGGCTGGAAAGCAGAAAGATCCTTTGGTGCTGCTCCGGTATCTGGCCATGCAAAACCAGCTGGGTCAGACCCCAGAAAGAGCAAGTACCACAAAGGAGGCTTCACTTAAGAACTAAAGCCAACAAATCATTAGCATTCAACATGTAAGAAAATAACAATAAATAACGCAGATTGAGGTTTGTGCACTACCAATGCACTTATCCGAATCAGAGAAAATGATTAAGTAAAGCATCATGACATAAGATAACTGGATAATCATGCTAAATAAAATATAGCTGGGCAATATATGAAGAGAAGACGAAGATACTATTCCGGAAGCCAGGTTACAATCCTTAAACCAAACAAGGACCGAGTTGTAACCCTTCACCTGAACAGAACATAGTCTCCTGATCATTTATTGCTGAAGGTGACAATAATTAAGGTAAAAATGAGAGGGTACAATGATAAAAGTGACACTGAAGAGTACAATACGCTAGAGTGATAATAGAGTACAATCATTATAGTAACAATCTGGAGTGATAATCATTCGATCATTCTGGTACAATCTTTCAATCAATAACTTCTAGACAATACTATACTGGACTAGACTCCATCCAATCAATCAAGGTCAATCATTGCCTACGGCTTTCTACATTAACTAACTAGGGTTATCACAATCCTAGTTACTAGCAAGATGCAATGAGATGCTCCAAGTAGTCACAGGCCCTGCAGCTATCCAGGTTATCCAGGCAATCATTATAGTGACAATTTAGATAGTACAATACATTAGAGTGACAATAGAGTTCGATCATTTAAGTGACAATGGTGGGTGCCCCACATAACAGTGGGCTGGAAATGTGCCCTACTCGTCGGCAGGCTACAAGTCCAAACATTTGTGGCCGGGATAACGGGATCGTCTGTAACTGGGGAACATCTCTTCATGACTAGTGAATTATTCTAGTCGTTAACCTTAGTCCGTTTTAGTAGTTACTCCTGACCGTGGTACTCAGGAGTCCCTGTCCTAGACATGATGCAAGACAGGACTGGATTATTTGTACAAGCACAATCACCCACGGTGTCCAGGTAATTATACAGGTCATGTCATGTCAGGTAGCCGTCGCAACAGCTATTCGAGATAATCATACCAGGTTTATCATATCAAGTGTACTAGTCAGGAGTGTGCCACGATGGGCCACTATCAGGTCATGTCAGGTTATTATATCCGGAGTGCACCACTACGGGTCACTATCACGTCATGCTCAATTATCAATTTCAAACATATCAAATGAATTCATGATTTTCAAGTTCAGGACAAATAAAATGGACGTTAAATATCGAATAAAATATCAATATCCAGGGATATAGAAGAGCCATGCGACTAAAGCATATGCGGTCAGAAAAGGGAAAGACTCATGCGGCCCAATTAGGAGAGCGCATGCGGCCAGGGTCACTGGATCCCATGCGGACAAGACAAGGGGCGCATGCGACTGAAAGTGCAAGGGCGCATGCGTCCAGGGGGACGAGGGCGCATGCGGCTCCAAGATGTTGGGCCTCATGCAGCCAGCAGAAGAGTGGGCTTCATGCGGCTGGGAGGGAGCAAGTTCATGCGGCTAGGGAATGAAGGGCGCATATGCGGCTCAATTAGGAGAGAAGTCCATACGGCCAGGAATAGGATCCAGCCTATGCGGCTGAGAGTCCTATGCGGCTAAGTCACTTGCCGCATGAATTATCATACGTCCAAGGGTGCTGATGCATATGCGGCTCGGGAGCAAGGCCTTATGCGGTCAGATCAGTTCAAGGGCTCATGCGGCTAGTAAGGAGTACAAGTTCATACGGCTAGGAGAGGCAAGGGCGCATATGCGGCCAAGTCAAACCTATACGGCCAGAACTGTCGCATGAAGGCTCATGCGGCTCGGAATCACTTATCGCATGAAGTGTCATGCGGTCAAGTCTAGCACTGTTCTTCTTCTCCAAGCTTTCTGAGAAGAAGAACGCCAAGAATCCATGCTTTCGAGCTCCATGAAACCTTCATCCGGACAAATCCGAACTTCCTTAGGTCAAAATGGGGTAGAACGAAATGCTCTACAACATGGAACCATCAAAACTTAAAAAATAATAATGCTAAATAGATCAAAACCCAAGAACTTCAAAAATAAAATAAACTTCAATCTACAAGAATCTAGCCATGGAAATGGAAAATGCCAAGTACTAAAGAGTGTTAGAATGCTGCAAGTAAGAGAATGGAACAATAAAATTCGGGTTCCTCCATGAAGTAAGATGCACTTGCCTAGCTCTCTCTCTCTCTCTCTTGGTAGGTGCAGGAGTTAATGGTGGAGAAGAAGAAGATATTAATGAAGAGAGAGAAGGAGAAAGGGTAATAAATACTATGGGTGGTGGTAGGTAGGGGGTTCACCCCTTGGTTCTTGATGAACCAAGGCAACCAAGCCTAGCCGAACCAAACCAACCCCAGGAATAAACCAAGCTAAGATAAACCAAGGTGAACCAAGTCAAGGCCAATAAACTCTCTCTCTTTCTAGCAATTTAAACCAAATGAATCATGAAATAAACCAAGCCTCACTAATCCAAAATAAACCAATGAACCATTAAAACCATTTAAACTATCAATGCCAATAAAACCAAGCCAGTGCAAAATAAACCAAGATAACTAATCATGACTAAATAAAATATGGGCCCAAAACACGTATACGTACACTAAATACGTATCACGAATTTGGGATATTACACGAGCCACGTGGGACCTCGTGGTCATGTCCACGTATAGCCCACATGTTGGGCTACACACTCGTACAAACACGAGGTGTCCAAGTGTCGTGTCCGTGCAACACGACGCGCGCGAAGTCGGCTCCGTGCGTGCGTGCACTGTCAGTGCACGACCAGTGCACGTGTTCTTGTGCCCTCGATACGACACGAGGTGTCGTGAAATTTTGGGGAAGTGTGCGCAGACGCTGCCCCCGTGTCCACACCAATTTTGGTGTGTCGAAGTGCCCTGTGCAGTGTGCACGAACAGTGTGGTAGCAGGGCATTGTGCGTGTACTGTCACAGTGTGTCTGTGTCGAATTTTGACACGAAATCGACACAGTGTCGTGCTCAGTCAAGTGTAGATGTAAACAACAAGTCTAGGGCTACGTGAATATGTAATTAGTTCTACATTTTAACAAAATCAAAACCTTTGGGGCATTTCATCAAACATGGTTTTTCTTCCTAGGATACGTGTCCGATACGGACACCAAACCAACCCTAGATTTCACCAAACTTGTCCCACAGCTAGGGTATACCTATATGCATGAATTTACGAAGAAAAAAAATAGAATGTTAACTAAGTTTATGGGTATTTACCTATTGAGTAAAAACTCAAGTTTTTCAAGAAAATGAGGGGTGGTGTGTCCTCTTCACTTGTTGGTGTCCAAGTCCTTGTGTCCAGCTTGCTAGCCTCCCTTAGCACCCTCTAGGTTGTAGTAACCCAATGCAAAAGACTAGGAGTGATTTGGTTCAAATTTGAGGAAGTTATGAAAGTTTGATGAAAAAGGAATTTTTTAGGTTTTAAATTCATGTAAATTGATCATGAGTGAATGTGATGGGGTTATATAGGAAGGGGGTAATATAGGGGGGTGCCCTTGGCCGGCCATGGCAAGGGAGGAGGTGTCCTTGGCCTTCCTTCATGGTAAAGGCAAGGACTTTGGTGCCAAAGTTGAGATTTTTTTGAGGGTTTTAAGGAAAAGATCTATTATGTAAATATCAAGATATTTACACTACTTTAACCAATGACTAAATATCTATCCTCAAGCTTTTAGTTAGTAGCTAACCTCTAGATTAGGGTAAACTAGGTTAGGGACTAATCATGGTACTGACAATAATTAAATAATATTAAAAACGCATAATTCCAAATAAAATCTAGTAAATTACCAAAATACCCTTTTAGGCTAAAATCACTAATTTGATGTTCTAAGCCTATGGCTAGGCTCACATGGTCATGGTAAACTAGGTTAAGGAATAACTAGGGTTTCCCTAGTTTAACTCCCAATTCACAAATCAACAAATTAAATGGTTTTACACTTGCCAAAAATTATCTAAAATCATAACATGCATAAATTATCCTTAATAAATAATTATAAATACAAAACTTCAAATTATCCTAATTTCAGAAATGTGGGTGTTACAGTGCATGCGGGGGCCTCCGGATCCGTTGGTGCAGCGAAAACGAGAGAGTTCCCTCACCCTCGACCGTTGGATCGAGGGGGTGCACGCGGGGGCCTCCGGATCCGTTGGTGCAGCGGGGGCCTCCGGATCCGTTGTCTCCCCGGCGTCTGCTTGAGCCTTGACCCGAATAGGAGACGAAAAGGTGATAGAGAGGTATCAATGTGAAGTGAAACTGATATTTTAGCAAGACTTTCATTTTGAGAATTGAAATATTTTATAACTTTTGTTCCTCGCGATGTTGGCTTTATTATGTTTTATGAGTTCTGTCTCTTGTTAATGATTGAGGACAATCTCCCTTTTCTCCCGTCTTTTTAATGAGGGGTTCTATTGATGTAGTTTATTTTTCGAAAGTTCCAAGTGATATTTACATATAAATTACTTTGCACAGACACAAGCACATGAAATTTTGCTTCTTTTAAAAATTAGGATACATATTGTTTGTATTAGATCTTCGGTCTTCCTTCGTAATATCTCTATTAATGTACGATGAGCCGATGGTGATGAGTCTTTTCGTTTATCTTTGCGATTAAGATTTCACACTTAAAATTATACGTTGTTTCTAATGTTGAATATATTGTTGTAATCTTTGCACTTAAGATTTCACAATGATTTCGTTTTCAAGCTGATATGTTTTGTAACTTTTGTTTCTCTTGTAGCTTTTGTTCTGCTGATTTTGGTTTTTCTTATGTTTCTTGAGTTGCTCTGTTGTTGATAAGTTAGGCAAACAAGCCCATATATCTTAATCCTAGTACTGAAAAAATATAAACAAAAAATGTTAAATAACGTTTTGCAACGGAGATTTTTTTAACTACTTTTTTTAACTACAAAAGTAGTATTGCCATTTGCTAGGATATATTCCTGATGCAAAATTTAAGGTTAGCTGGCATGTATTAGGCCCAGTTTAAAAGGGTTCACTTTGGTTTATTGTATCATGCAAAATAATTTTTATACTTTGTTTCCAATATATTTTTTGAAGAAGGGACATCATTTTGTATTTCGTCCTGGGCATCAAAATGTTCCGGGCCGGCTCTGAGTTCGAGCCCCAGTGGAGGCGAGTTCGCCACAATTATCCATTGCTTATATATATATATATATATATATATATATATATATATATATATATATATATAACCCTCTTATTATACGGGATAAGTTTACGGGATAGACCAATTTTTTACGGAGAGAAAAAAAACTAAAAAATATCTGAGGCAGAAATATACGTATATTTCTCTTCTGAATTTCTTTCTCTTTAAAAATTTAAAAATCTCCTTTTAAAGCACAAACATATCTCTATCTTAAAAAAATAAGGCTTATCTATCTATTTATTTTTAAACAAAGAGAAATTAATTTATTTTCAAAAGTAGAGATAGATAAATTATTTTATTTATAAAATAGAGATCATTTTCTTTTAAACAACAATCTATCTTTAGAAATAAATATACTTCTAAAATTATATTTTAAAAATTAATTCTAATGTTAATGTTAATATTAATATTGATAATAATTTTAATTTTTGATTTTAACATTAATTTTAATTTTAATGTTAAAGTTAATCTTAGTGTTAATATTAATGTTAAATTTAATTTAAATTTAAAATTAAATCTTAATTTAATTTTTATTTTAATATTAATTTTAATATGAAATTTTTAATGTTAATGTTAACGTCAAAATTAAAACAAATATCAACAATAATATTAACAACAAAAAATTAACATTTGAAATAATATTAAAATTAAAATTAGTATTAACATTAAATTAATATTTTAAGTATAATTTTTAAAAATATTTTAAAAAATTTATCTCTATTTAAAAAAAAATTAACTTATCTATCTCTATTTTTAACATAGATAAATAAATCTCCTGATTTATCTTTAAGCAGGGGCGGAGCCAGAATTTAATTCATAAGGGAGCCGTGCTACTACATATAAAATTTTTTAAAGTTGTCATACTAATTGAACTTCAATAGCAAAAAATATATTAAAAAATTCAAATAAGAATGAGAAAAAAAAAAGGAAAGTCAATATTTCTAAAATTTTAGAAAAGAGAAGAAAAAATTGTACTTAAAAAATATTTGAATGTTCACAACAAAGAGAACTCTTGAACCCTTGCCTCTCTTTTGAAAGCCTAGAACACAACTTGCGCTAACTTAAACTTTGTAAATTAGAAGACAAAACTAAATATATATTGTAAAATGTTCGAAATTTTCTATATAGTAATTGGTAATTTTAAAAAAAAATTGGGAGGAGGAGGGGGGTGGCCCCCTTAGCCTCTTAATAAATCCGTTTTCGTCTTTAAGATAGACAGATTTATTTTTCAAAGAAAAATTTTAATTTTTTTTTTTAAGGGAAAGAGATTAGAAGAAAGCTATATGTGTATTTTCTCATCGCGTAAGTTTATCCCGTAAGTTAATTCCCGAAAAAACTTTCTGTAGTTATTCCCGAAAAAGCTTTATATATATATATATATATATATATATATATATATATATATATATATATATATATATATATATATATATATACTTGATTTAAATATTGAATATATTTTAAAAGTTGTTATATGTTGAGATGGTAGAATTTTCATTTTTATTTTCTAAAATAAGTGAATTTAGTTTTTTTTTTAATTGTTTTATGCAGGATATAAATAGGATTTGGAATGATCATTTTTATTCCGTATAATTTGAATTTAATACAAGAGATTGAAATAATTGAACGACTCCTACACAGATGCGCCTTGCTGCCAATTTCGAGTTATAAAACCCGTCGGCATCGCGAGTTGGAAAGCTTTAGGCTGAGAGGAAGGAACACATTTGAGAGCAGAAGTCTAGCATCAACGAAATTATAGAAGAACCAAACCCTAATAAAGCAAAGTACAACTACAAACATTCTTATTTCCGAAGCAAAGTACAACTTCATTCCAAAAAAAAAAGAAGCAAAAGTACAACTACAAATTACGTTCCCTCCAAACAGAAAGTACAACTACAGACGAACAAACAGAAAGCACTACTCCTCCAGCCCCTACGCACACATTGATCCACTTATAGTACTGCTCTCACTCTTCCTTTATTTCTAACTAGCTACGAACTAGGAAGAGAGAGAGACGAGAGAGCGCCTTAAGATTTGGTCTTGTATTTGGATTCGTCGATCTGGACCCCTTCGCGAGCGGCCCTCTCACCGCCGGACTCTTCCATGGTGCTGAGGCCGCCCTTGCGTCCCATCTCCTGATAGCCCTCCGTCCCCATCTGCTCCTTCCTCGTCTGCCCACCGCGGCTCCCCATCTCCTGATACCCTTCGCTTCCCAGCTGCTCTCTCCTCGTCTGCCCTCCTTTGCTCCTCCCTTCAACCAACAATCCAACCAACCAAAATTAGTATTAACATGCACGCAAACCACTACTACAAGATTAATATCTATATCTATATCTATAAGGTAATTAACAGTGACGATTTTGCTCGTGTCAGACACGGTGGAGAGACACACACTAGAATTAATACACCGAAAATCGTCGTGATTGTGTCAAACCTTCAGCGAGGTGTTCCTGTGCCTCGAGGCTCTTGCCGCCAGTGCCTCCAGGGATGACGGTCTCCCCTTGCCTTGCTCTGGCGTCGAGCTCGGACCTCTCTTGTCCTGATGCCATTCGTGTCGAAGCTACTTCTTGCTCGATCGATCTCCTACTACCAACAACTGACTTGAGTACAATCGAAACAGAAACACCAAGAAGCTGCAGATATATAATAGCAGATTATCTGAGGCATAACAGTTAGGATGGTGTCGTACTTATATATTGGAGGAGAAGCGGTGATGGATGGCCACGTATGGATAAACGCGGAAGGCAAAGAAAGTATGGAGATCCCATTTTGCGACACCAAACGACTTAGGGAATGGTGCAGACCATGCACGAAGGAATGGGTTTTCAATTAAAGATCACAGATGATGTGCAGCTAGCTAATGGTCCAAATTCTTACGGTTATGTTTTCTCTTTAAAAATTCAAATCCCTTCTTTTAAAAATAAACATATTTCTATCTTAAAAAAAACAAAACTTATCTATCACATTTACTTTTAAACAAAAAATATATTTATTTATAAAAATAAAAATATATAAATTATTTTTTATTTTTAAAATAGAGATAGATTTTTCTTACAAACAATCTCTTCAGAAATAAATATATCTTTAAAAATTATATTTTAATTTTCATTTTAATGATAATCTTAATATTAATGTAGTTATCAATTTTAATTTTTAACTTTAACATTAATTTTAATTTAATGTCAATGATAATGTTAATATTAATATTAATATTAATATTAATTTTAGTGTTAATTTTAATTTCTTTTTCACTTCAATTTTAAATTTAAATTTAAATTTAATTTTAGTTTTATTTTAAATTTAAATTTAAATTTAATTTTAGTTTTAGTTTTAGTTTTAATTTTAATTTTAATTTTGGAGTGAAGACACCGGCTTCTGGAATAAAAGAAGGGGCGGAGAGCTATACCACCATCTTGTTTCTGAGGTGGGCGCAGGTAAGTGGCTGCGCCTCTGGCTTGAAGGCTCTGGCTTCTTCAAAGTGTTGAGTTACTGATATACTTCTGAAAGGCTGCGCCCACTAGAATATCAGAACATCTTCGGTGGAGGTCAATCCTCCAGCGCGTGTATCGAGAAGAAGGAAGGCTGCGCCTCGATGAAGATTGCATCCCTTGTAGATCCCTCTAGGCTTCTGTCGAATTTGTACTAGATCCTTTGTAGAAGAACAGAATTAGTCCCTTATGTATGGTCTTGATGTGTCTGTACTAGACTTTGGTAGACATGACAATGAAGGGACTTCTCTCCATATCTTCTGTTTTGTCCTTTTAGCACTGAGCCTGAGTCTTTACATCTTCTGCGCTGTGGCGAAGGAATGTCTTCAGCTGAGATTTTTCATATTTCTACAAGACCCCCTTCAAAGTGTTTCGAACTTGAGTCAAGTTCGGGATAGTTTGAACAGAAGCATGAACACGCGTCAGGATTGTACGAGCTGGGTGATGGCTGGTGACACGCCTAGCTCTTAGCATTAATGGTCCTGAGTCATCATTTCAGAGCATGAGCACTGATGGCTTCTTGATATTGGAGCCTCTTGCGTCTTTGCAAGGATCGCGAATCTCTTTAGCAGAGGAGGTTCAGAGTCACGTTCCTTTGCTCACTCGCAGTACTGCCATCTGTCATGAAGTGGAGTTTTAGCTTAACTTGTAAGCTTCCTTCTGACCGATGTCTGGCTCATGCTTGGACCACATGAACAGCCTACATAATGGACTGTCCTCATTCAAGAGAAGACTCAGCTGCTTCAACAATGGCCTTGCTTGTCCGATGTTCAGCTCCCGACGACCCTGGAGTTTACTTGAGACGGCCATCGGTGGCAAATCTTTTTATCCAAAGAAGCTGTAGTAGAACTACTACTGGATCTCAAGACGTCCCGCGTTCTGGATATTGTAGGAACGAAATTGTAAAGCAGAATACTCTAGAGGGGGGTGAATAGAGTAGGCAGCAGAATATTGCTCATTAAAAACTTATTAGCAGTTAGATCAAAGATATAATAATAATCACAAAAAGTAAATGACAGAATTTAAAAGTGATCAGAAGGCAAACGCAAACACCGAGATTTATACTGGTTTCCCTCTGGTGAGGACTAGTCCAGTCGGAAGAACTCTAGCTTCCAGTTGAATCCACTATTGGAAAATTTCGCAAGTTTTCATACGAAGTCCTTGCAACTTCTACAGACGCGAGCTTTGATACGAATAACTCGTCCAACTTCAATTGTGAAGAGTTGAATCTTCTATCAAGCCTTTGATTACAATCACTCTGAAACTTCTAGACCGTACCGCACTGGCAAATCGACTAGAGGATTGTAACTGGCTTGGGATTTGAAAATGAAAGCTTTTTAAGAACTCTTTGGAAGACTGTAAGCTTTAAGAAGAGAAGATTGAAAGTGAATTGGTGTATTGAAATGATCGAAATGCTTCTCTATTTATAGTTTTTCCAAAGACAGAGCTCTGACAGAATTCGGCAGAATTCGGACAGAACTCTTTGTAACAACCCGTAACTGAAGGATGACCAAGTGTCACGCCCCAGAACCAGAATACTGGAGAACGGAGGTGAACATAGCCAGCTACGTATATTGAAATGATGTCCATCTCGCTATACGGTCACGGCTGTCTAGATATGAGGGTTTACTACAAGCCAACAGTCTCTTAAGGTCAAGCCTACTGTCTCAATCTCAATCAAATAATATAATTACAAGATGTTTGACCACCAAATATACAATAAAAGACTTCCCAAATATTACATATCAGCTGATCATGAAGCTAGTCGTACAAATTGCTAGGACTAGCAAGAGTTAAGTCAAACATGATCAACCCTAGGATTTGTTAATCATGTTTACAGTCCGTAGGCAGACAGTAAGTAAAAGTGCATCGAGCTAACATGTGCTCGTCGGCTAAACGCCTCAAAAGAATAAATTTACAATAGAGTGAGCGGAACAAAATAGAAAACACACTCGTAGCCCGGGTTCCTTCTAGTCGCCACCATCGAGCTGGAGGTTCGGTAGATAATCGGGTGCTGCTCCGAAATCTGGCCACACAAAACCAGCTGGGTCAAACCCCAGAAAGAGCAAGTGCCACAAAGGAGGCCACGAAATAAGAACAAAAGCCAGCATATCAGAACATAAGAAAAGAAATGGAAGAAGGTACAAGTAAATAAAGAGTGCAACAGGACAATAAATGACTAGTGACGTGGGACCATTCCGGGAGCCAGGTTACAACCCTTAAACCAGATAAGGACCGAGGTTGTAACCATTCGCCTGAACAGCACTCTGTCTCTACCCATTTATTGTTAGAGATAAGTAAAACAAGCATGTACAAGAGTAGCCAGGTACAGGGACTAGACAAGACTTAGACAAGGCTGGACTCCATCCATTCACAAGCGGCCAAGCAATTACTACGGCTTGACAAGACTTAGAGTATAGTTGGGTACATCGCCCCGGAGACGATATACCCTTAGGTGACTCAGAGGGTGCAACACATGACAGTGCGCTGGAAATGTGCTCTACTCGTCGGCAAGCTACAAGTCCAATTAAGAGCGCCCAGATAACGAGATTGCCTGTGACTGAAAATTCTCCATGAACTATAGTTTGATCTAGTCATTAGCCTAATCCATATTCAGTATGAATCCCTGACCGTGGGAACCAGGGAGTCACGTCCTAGACATGATGCAAGACAAGACAAGTGGATTGTACAAGCAAGCAAGCAGGAACACCCACGGTGTCAAGTTGATTATACGAGTCAAGTTAGCCGTCGCAACAGCATCATGATAAATCATGTCAGGGTACTTGTCAGGAGTGCGCCACGACGGACCACTATCATGTCAGGTTGGTCATGTCATGAGTGCACCACTACGGGTCACTGTCGTGTTATGCTAGTTCTTTGTCATACCATGCCATGTACCATAGTCATTCCAAACATATTAAGTAAAATCAAGTTCATGACAAAAGGCATAAGGATATAAAATGGGCATAAAATATCTAATAAAATATCAATATACAGGGCTATAGAAGAGCCAAGCTTAAAGAAATAAAACCAAAACTCCAAGAGCCAATGGTTTGCGCAAGGGGTCAGGGGTTGGATTGTGCAGGGTGTCAGCTGCACAGGGTGCCAAGTGCGAAGGAGCACAGGGCGCCGAGGTAGATGGCGCATGGGCCAAGTGCTTAGGAATGGACTGCGCAGGGGTGGAGTGCGCAGGAATGGTTGGCGCAGGCTGCGAAGTGCGCAGACTTAGACTGCGCAGGCAATGGATGGCGCAGGATGCAGACTGCGCAGGGGTCAAGCGCGCAGGAGCCGATGGCGCAGGGTTGGTTGCACAATCGGGCAGCGGCCAGGCTGCACAGTCAGCGACCAATGCTAAAGAGCGCGGCACGGGAAGGCTGCGCGGTTCAGTGCTGAGCGAAAGAGCGCAGACTGTAGATCTTCTTCTCCAGGTCGAGAGGAACATCAAGAACACCCAAAATTCAATCTTTCATATCTTGGTCAAATCAAAACCAAATCTAGATTTTCAAAGGTCTAACTTGAGTAAAATTGAATTCTCTTCCACTTGGAAGCATCAAAACCCACAAAATCCAACCAAAATAGATCAAAACCATGTAAATCCAAAAATAGTTAAAACCTAGATCTAGAACAATAGAGACTCCAAATCACAAAATGTCAAGTTCTAATGTTGATCACCATGGCCTAATCTAGCTAATGAACAAATAAAATATAGTTCTCATGTGGTGGCAAGGTGCACTTGCCTATGGGTGTTGGTGTTGTGTAGAGGAAGGAAGAAAAAGAAGATGGAGAAATAAATAAGAAAATTATGGAGGAGAGAGAAAAGTAGGTGGAGTTTTAATGAGGGTGGGTTGTGTTGTGTTGAGGGTGGAGTGTAGGTTAAAGTGCTCCAATACATTTTAAACCAAACCAAACCAAACCAAACCAATTCTCTCCCACAAAATAAAACCGAGTCATGTAAAAACCAATTTTACGAGAAAACCAAAATCTGCAAGTCAAGCCAATTACAAGTATATGCCAAAATCCGAGAAAATAATTACAGGTCTGAAATACATGCAAGCTTGACAAAATACATATTCAGAATATGGGTGCTACAACTCTACCCACCTTAAAAGAATTCCGTCCTCGGAATTTAATTAAGAGGCTAGAGAGACAAGGACAAGCTATATTAATCACAAGCAAGCTATAACCAGGCAAGCAATCAGACAATCATACATGCAAGCAAGAGATGGAAAACATAAGGCATAAGGAAGACATTATACCTTACGAGTCAAACAGGTAGGGATATTGCGATCAGATATCATCCTCACGCTCCCACGTTGACTCACCTAGAGAGTGATGACCCCAAGCAACACGGACTAAACTAATAGTCTTGTTCTTGAGTATCTTCTCTCTCCGGTCCAATATAGACACGGGCCTCTCCTCGTACGAAAGGTTGGTACCAACGACCAATTCTGAATGGTCTAGGATATGGCTCGGGTCCGGGATATACCGTCGTAATTGGGACATATGGAATACATCATGTACCTCACTTAGCGACGGCGAAAGAGCAAGATGATAGGGTACATATCCTACTCGCTCCAGGATATCAAACGGCCCTATATACCTAGGACTAAGCTTTTCCCGCACGCCAAAGCGAATAACGCCGCGGTTAGGCGAGATCCTAAGGAATACATGATCGCCGATAGCAAACTCCAAGGGACGTCGATGAGCATCGGCCCAATGCCGCTGGCGATCTTGGGCAACTCGAAGACGATCTCTGATCCTTCTGACCACTTCAACTGTCTGGGCAATCATCTCTGGACCAAGTATCTACCTCTCTTCGACATCATCACACGCTAGCGGGGATCTGCACTTCCTACCATACAGAGCCTTGAATGGTGCCATCTGGATGCTGGCCTGGAAGCTATTATTGTACGAGAACTCCACCAGGTGCAGGTGATCTTTCCACGAACCACCGAAGTCGAGGGTGCAAGACCTCAACATGTCTTCAAGAGTCTGGATAGTGCGCTCTGACTGGCCATCTGTCTGTGGATGATATTCCGAACCGAACTGGAGATGAGTTCCCAAATTCTCTTGCAAGCTATGCCAAAAGTACGATGTAAACCTTGAATCTCGGTCCGAGGTGATACTGATGGGCACACCGTGAAGCCCGACAATCTGTCTGAGGTACATCTCTGCCAACTGAGCCGTTGACTGCCCAACTCTAAATGGAAGAAAATGAGCAACCTTCGTGAGCCGGTCAACTATAACCCAAATAGCATCTCGACCAGCTGGGGATCTAGGCAATCCAGTCACAAAATCCATGGTCACATGCTCCCACTTCCATTTTGGAATCGGCAAGGGCTGAAGAAGTCCAGCGGGCCTCTGATGTTCAGCTTTAACCTGCTGGCAAACCAAACACCGAGAGACAAACCGGGCTATCTCCCTCTTCATGCCATTCTACCAGAAGTGCTGACGGATATCACGGTACATCTTCGTGCCACCGGGATGAATAGAATACTGCGAACTGTGAGCTTCTGCCATGACTTCCTGTCTGATATCTCCATTGGGTACACAAAGACGAGAGCCGTGTCGAAGTGTACCATCTTCATGAATGCACAACTCTGGCCTTCTTCCTGTCTCACACTCTGCTTTGAGCCGCTGAAGCTTGGAATCTGTAGATTGCACCACTCGGATCCTCTCAACTATGCTGGACTGAACCTGTAGACTGGCCATCAATGCCACGTTGGTAGGAAAAACCACTTCAATTCCCATCTTCTGAAAATCTGCCAATAACTATGGTTGCGCCGTTAGGAAATAAACTCCGGCTCTCCGGCTCAACGCATCTGCTACAACGTTGGCCTTCCCTGGAAGATACTGCAAATCCACATCGTAGTCCACCAATAGCTCAAGCCATCTTCTCTGCCGTATATTAAGGTCCTTCTGGGTGAAAACATACTTCAGGCTCTTGTGATCAGTAAATATCTCCACTCTATCTCCATACAGGTAGTGCCTCCACAACTTAAGTGCAAACACTACTGCTACTAGCTCCAAGTCGTGGGTCAGGTAATTCTTCTCATAATCACGAAGTTGGCGTGATGCATAAGATATTACCTTCATATGCTGCATCAAGACACATCCCAATCCTCTGCCTGAAGCGTCGCAATAAACTGTGAATCCTCCGGTCCCATCTGGAAGCGTGAGAATGGAAGCCGTTATCAATCCTCGCTTCAACTTCTCAAATGATTCCTAACACTCTGCTTTCCAAACAAACGGCACATCCTTACGAGTCAACTGGGTCATCGGCGCTGAAATCCTTATAAAATCTGAAACGAATCACCGGTAGTAGCCGGCCAATCCAAGGAAGCTGCGAACCTCTGCCACTGAACTAGGCACTGGCCAAGTCTCGATAGCCACAATCTTCTGGGGATCCACTTCTACTCCTCCTCGGGTAATGATGTGACCCAAGTATGAAATGCGATCGAGCCAGAACTCGCATTTACTGAACTTGGCGTACAACTGATGCTCCCTAAGCGTCTGAAGGACGACTCTGAGATGCTGCTCATGCTCTGCTTCCCTCTTACTGTAGATCAGGATATCATCTAGGAACACGATCACGAACTGATCCAAATAAGGCATAAAAATACGATTCATGAGGTCCATGAATACTGCTGGCGCATTGGTTGCTCCAAAGTGCATAACAAGGAACTCCCAATATCTATACCTCGATCTAAACGCTATCTTCGGGATGTCCTGCTCTCTGACTCTGATCTGGTGGTATCCTGACCGCAAGTCTATCTTCGAGAACACTGAAGCCCCTTTAAGTTGATCAAACAAGTCATCTATCCTCGGGAGAGGGTATCTGTTCTTGATTGTCACTGAGTTCAAGGTACGATAATCTACACATAACCTGGACGTACCATCCTTCTTTTTTACAAGAAGCATCAGGGCTCCCCAAGGCGATCCACTTGCACGAATGAATCCCTTGGTCCTGAGTTCTTCAATCATCTTGTACAAAATCACCAACTCTGAAGGCGCCATTCTGTAGACTCTCTCTGATACTGGTGTTGTTCCGGGGATCAAGTTTATAGTGAACTCGATCTCCCGCTCTGACAGCATCCCTGGAAGCTCCTCTGGGAAAACATCTGAAAATTCTTCAACTATCCTGGGCAACTGTACTGCTGCTACTGCCATCCGCAATACTGGAGAAGATGGCTCCACCGCGCCTCTGGAAAAGGAAAACTCTGGCTCGCCTGGAATGCTGAAAACAACTCTGCCAACATGGCAGTCTATCCTAGCATACTGGTTCCTCAACCAATCCATGCCTAGGACTACATCATAGTCTGCCATTGGGAATTCTATAAATCTAACGGGGAACTCTCTATCGCTAACTACGATCCGACACGAGGAAAACACTCGATCTACTTCCACAAGACCATTACCAGTAAGTATATTGAGCCTCACTGATAATGACTCGGGCTCCAATCCTATCTGTGTCGCGAATCGTACAGACATGAATGAATGCGATGCACCAGAATCAAATAATACTGAAGCTGGAAATGAGTTGACGAGAATAGTACCTGCCACTACCTCACTTGGTGCAACTTCTTCTTCCATAGCCATCATCATGGCCTGACCTCTAGCTGCGGGTCCCCTCTGCTGGAAACCTCTCTGCCTGCTCTGTACTGGAGCCTGGGCACACTGCTGCTGGAATGCTTGGGCCTGAGGAAACAATGGCCTTGGGTACTGCTGCTGCTGCATAGGTGCTGGTCCCCTAACCGATGGACTGGTTAGGTTGGAAGAGGAAGAACTACCCCTATTCGGGCAAGCTCCTATCTTGTGATCTGTCGCTCCATAAGCTAGGCACAATCCTTGTATCCTACGACAATCTGCCACTACATGGCCTGACTTCCCGCAATGTGAACATCCTATTGCGGAAGTCTGCTTCTGCTTTTGCTGCTGCGGGTACGTCGGGGTCGAATGCTGAACCGACGTTACTGAGGCCGCCCGCCTCGGAGTTTCAATGGTCAAACTTCTAGCTGCTGGGACTGGAGCTGATGATTGGTGCATCTGACTGTGGGACCGCTTCCTGCCTCCGGTCCTATCCACGATCCGGTGGGAGGTGTACTCATGCCTCCTAGCTGCCCTCAATACTGCATCAAACGTCTGGTGCTCGAACTGCTCGACTGCCAACAAGATCTCCAAATGCAGTCCCTGCTGGAACCGTTGGGCCCTATCAAACTCGGTCGCCACCAAGGTGGGGGCAAACCTACTGAGCCTAGAAAACTCAGATGCATAACTGTCGACTGTTCTACCTCCTTGCTTCAAGTTGGTAAATCTGGTCTGCAGGTCGTATCGAGCTACAGCATCAAAATACTTCGTCTGGAATCTCTCTCTAAACACTTCCCAAGCAATGGGTGCCACTAATCCCATTGCTTGCGCTGCCCACCAACTGCGAGCTAAGTCCAACAACTGCAGGCATACCACCGCCACCTTCTCATTCTCAGGTGTCCTAGCTACTTCCAGAACCACCTCGGTATCCTGAAGCCAAGCGTCCGCGACAATCGCATCCTCGCTGCCGTCGAAGAATAGAGGATTCAGGTGCTTAAAGCTGTTGGCCGCGCTGTTCCCTGGATGACCGCCTCTGGTCAAAGCATCTGCCACAGTCTGGTGCAAGGCGTCTCCTCTACGATCCTGAGAAGCTATCAAGGTCCTGATGAGACCAACCAAGGTGCCATCATCAAGTTTCGCAGGCTGGATGGGCCGAACTGGGGGTTCTCCTCCAGTAGGTATCACTCTGGAGGCGACTCCGGAATGCTGGACTTGATCTCCAGGTTGTTGCTGGTCCACGGGAGGTGCTCCTCCTTGCTGATCGGTAGGGTCAGGTATAGTGCCGCTGAAGAAGACGACACAGGGAAAACAATAAGGAAGGACCAGGACAGATCAATGATACAAGCATGTGATCAAGTCAAGATTCCAGAGATTCAGAGGATATGAACGGAGATCAAGAACGAGTACTGATTGAGACATCTATCGGTAAATCCTCACATTTCTTGATTGACAAGACCTGCATGGGCCACCACTTAAACCATGTCACGCCCCAGAACCAGAATACTGGAGAGCAGGGGCGAACATAGCCAGCTACGTATATTGAAATGATGTCCATCTCGCTATACGGTCACGGCTGTCAAGATATGAGGGTTTACTACAAGCCAACAGTCTCTTAAGGTCAAGCCTACTGTCTCAATCTCAAGCAAATAATATAATTACAAGATATTTGACCACCAAATATACAATAAAAGGCGTCCCAAATATTACATATCAGCTGATCATGAAGCTAGTCGTACAAAATGCTAGGACTAGCAAGAGTTAAGTCATACATGATCAACCCTAGGATTTGTTAATCATGTTTACAGCCCGTAGGCAGACAGTAAGTAAAAGTGCATCGAGCTAACATGTGCTCGTCGGCTAAACGCCTCAAAAGAATAAATTTACAATAGAGTGAGCGAAACAAAATAGAAAACCCACTCGTAGCCCGGGTTCCTTCTAGTCGCCACCATCGGGCTGGAGGTTCGGTAGATCCTCGGGTGCTGCTCCGATATCTGGCCACACAAAACCAGCTGGGTCAAACCTCAGAAAGAGCAAGTGCCACAAAGGAGGCCACGAAATAAGAACAAAAGCCAGCATATCAGAACATAAGAAAAGAAATGGAAGAAGGTACAAGTAAATAAAGAATGCAACAGGACAATAAACGACTAGTGACGTGGGACCATTCCGGGAGCCAGGTTACAACCCTTAAACCAGACAAGGACCGAGGTTGTAACCATTCGCTTGAACAGCACTCTGTCTCTACCCATTTATTGTTAGAGATAAGTAAAACAAGCATGTACAAGAGTAGCCATGTAGAGGGACTGGACAAGACTTAGACAAGGCTGGACTCCATCCATTCACAAGCGGCCAAGCAATTACTACGGCTTACTACTTAACTAACTAGGGTTATCACAAGCCTTAATCACTAACAAGATGTAATGAGAATTTCCCAGTCCCAAGCCCTACAGACCATCCAGTTATCCTTTTGTGGATTGAGAGTATGGTTGGGTACATCGCCCCGGAGACGATATACCCTTAGGTGACTTAGAGGGTGCAACACATGACAGTACGCTGGAAATGTGCTCTACTCGTCGGCAAGCTACAAGTCCAATTAAGAGCGCCCAGATAACGAGATTGCCTGTGACTGGAAATTCTCCATGAACTATAGTTTGATCTAGTCATTAGCCTAATCCATATTCAGTATGAATCCCTGACCGTGGGAACCAGGGAGTCACGTCCTAGACATGATGCAAGACAAGATAAGTGGGTTGTACAAGCAAGCAAGCAGGAACACCCACGGTGTAAAGTTGATTATACGAGTCAAGTTAGCCGTCGCAACAGCATCAAGATAAATCATGCCAGGGTACTTGTCAGGAGTGCGCCGCGACGGGCCACTATCATGTCAGGTTGGTCATGTCAGGAGTGCACCACTACGGGTCACTGTCGTGTTATGCTAGTTCTTTGTCATGCCATGCCATGTACCATAGTCATTCCAAACATATTAAGTAAAATCAAGTTCATGACAAAAGGCGTAAGGATATAAAATGGGCATAAAATATCTAATAAAATATCAATATACAGGGCTATAGAAGAGTCAAGCTTAAAGAAATAAAACCAAAACTCCAAGAGCCAATGATTTGCGCAAGGGGCCAGGGGTTGGATTGTGCAGGGTGTCAGCTGCGCAGGGTGCCAAGTACAAAGGAGCACAGGACGCCGGGGCAGATGGCGCATGGGCCAAGTGCTCAGGAATAGACTGCACAGGGGTGGAGTGCGCAGGAATGGTTGGCACAGGCTGCGAAGTGCGCAGACTTAGACTGCGCAGGCAATGGATGGCGCAGGATGCAGACTGCGCAGGGGTCAAGCGCGCAGGAGCCGATGGCACAGGGTTGGTTGCGCAATCGGGCAGTGGCCAGGCTGCGCAGTCAGCGACCAATGCTAAAGAGCGCGGCGCGGGAAGGCTGCGCGGTTTAGTGCCGCGCTAAAGAGCGCAGACTGTAGATCTTCTTCTCCAGGCCGAGAGGAACATCAAGAACACCCAAAATTCAATCTTTCATATCTTGGTCAAATCAAAACCAAATCTAGATTTTCAAAGGTCTAACTTGAGTAAAATTGAATTCTCTTCCACATGGAAGCATCAAAACCCACAAAATCCAACCAAAATAGATCAAAATTATGTAAATCCGAAAATAGTTAAAACCTAGATCTAGAATAATGGAGACTCCAAATCACAAAATGTTAAGTTCTAATGTTAATCACCATGGCCCAATCTAGCTAATGAACAAATAAAATGTGGTTCTCATGTGGTGGCAAGGTGCACTTGCCTATGGGTGTTGGTGTTGTGTAGAGGAAGGAAGAAGAAGAAGATAGAGAAATAAATGAGAGAATTATAGAGGAGAGAGAAAAGTAGGTGGAGTTTTAATGAAGGTAGGTTGTGTTGTGTTGAGGGTGGATTGTAGGTTAAAGTGCTCCAATGCATTTTAAACCAAACCAAACCAAACCAAACCAATTCTCTCCCACAAAATAAAATCGAGTCATATAAAAACCTATTTTACGAGAAAACCAAAATCTGCAAGTCAAGCCAATTACAAGTATATGCCAAAATCCGAGAAAATAATTACAGGTCTGAAATACATGCAAGCTTGACAAAATACGTATTCAGAATATGGGTGCTACACCAAGTTCAAAAATCCAACGTTCACTAACGTTCCAAATGGCCGAACTCTGGCCGAACTCGGGCCGAGTTCTCCTGAGGTTCTGCTAGTTCATTTTTGGAGAAAATAAATTTTGGCTTTATGAACAATCCTTCAAAGGCTTTTTGTGAAAAGAATATTTTTAAAAAACATGGATCATTTGTAAAAAAATATGATGGTTTTGAAAAACGTTTTCGGATAGCCTATTTGCCAGTACGACTCGGTGTACAATGTATTCCTAGACTCAATAAAAAGAAAAATTACATTGCTTAGCAGAAAGTACATTCTGAATGGCAAACAGCTTCAGTCTTGAACATTATTGATAACCATTGTTGAGCAGTGTCCAAAACGTCGTAGGTAAACATCTGAGTAGACTTGTATTTATATCGAGACAGAGTTTGATCAATTATTAAAATCAGGTTTGACCATGACCAATGGGCCAACAATCTTCCCCATTTTGATAATTGACAAACCTTGCCGATATAACATCTAAGCTTGGAATCAAATCAAAATAGTAAAGAAAATTGTTCATATCCTGTATTTCACAAACATGTTAGATCCTTATTTCTTCTCCGTTGTCACTTACCAAAATAATTGCAAAAGAGAAAGCTCCCCCGCAATCAATGCATAAGTAACAAACAGTGAAGAAACACATAAAAAATAAATAATCATGACAGATGGTAGAAACAGTAAGATAAATAGAATAACAACACAGGCATGTGTTTGTCTCAGGCAATTTGTAAAGAATGAAGCAATAAAAGATAGATAGTGCTACGATAAACTGAAACAAATAGAGTGCTAATAATAGACTAAGATGCCAAAACTGAGGCATAAACAAAAAACAACCATGTCCATGAATAAGGAAAAAAATTACTGATAATAACTAAAAAAAATACTGATAAAATCTTGAAATGTCGGAGCATTTCCAGGTAAACATAAGACAAAAAGTAACAGTCTCAATAATCTAACATCTCAAAACTTATCATCATCAACATCATCATCATTATCAGCTGCAGCTCCAGCATGTCCAGATGGACCAGCTCTAGAAGTACCAGCGCTAGAAGTGTAAGGAGTGAAGCCAGCGTAAAACTCACCGACATAGTCTCGAGGAGGGGCACGAGCAGTACGATACCAATCATATGCGTTCCCTGGCTGGAACAGAGAGTGTACCGCCTCATCGTCAATGCGGTAGCCAGAAACAGAAGGGTCTCGAGGCAGAGAGCTAGCAGAATGTCCCATCTGTACAAACCTCAGATCGGCAAAGGAGTTGGCAATCGCCTGGAATCGAGTCACATCACGAAACTCGTGTTTCCTAGAGGTCTCAACATAAAAAGACTGCAGATCTGATAAGTGCTGATGGATACCCTCAAATATCATAGGATAAGAATGAGGAGGAACAGGTGCTGCGGGATCAGTGGGAGTAGGTGCAGGAGGAGTAGGTGCAGTGGGTGGAGGAACAGATGCAATGCTGCGACGAGAGAGTTTGAGAAACTTGGGTTCGGGGTCGACAGCACAAGTAGATAAGTCAATGTCAAATCTCTGAAAAATACGAGGAATAAGCATCGCATAAGATAGGTTGTGGTCTCTCCCGTGACATCTACCCATCATCTAAATAATAGTCTTAGGGGCAGAAAAAAGAATCCCCTTAAGAATATGATAATGAGCAGAGAGCTCAAGTGTAGTGACATCATCTTTAGAAGTGGATTTTGGAAGTAAAGTGGAATAGATGATGCAATGTAATTCGTAGTTAAACAAGTTCAAGTTATTAGCCTTGAACTTTCCAGGAAGAACACGTACGGGCGCACAGAGTTCATTCTTGAAACTAACGAGTGTCGTGCCATCGGGGAAATCAAAATCAGTGATGTCATCTAGCGGGGCACCTTCGTTTGGAATACCAAGGATTTTCGCTAACGTGTCATCAGTGAATTCGATATTAATTCCTCCGATACGTGTCCTCGCTGTAAAAGTGTCTAACACGAAATTATAATAGAATAATCTAATAGCATTAGTGGCAATGGAGAATTATAAGGTGACAAAACATTATAACTCGAATGCCTCAAAATAAGGACGGTGATCTGAAAAGACAGTCCACTTAATCGGTGATCCAGTGTAAATAGTACGCATGTTAAAATCAGCGTACCACAATAACGCTTGATCGGAAGTTTTAAAATAAAACTCATCCGACGCACCATCGTCTGATTGGATCGGAGAAAAGAGGCAATCCGTATGCGGATCTGAAGACGATGCCTCTTCACTGGCATTGATCTTCTTCCTCTTGAAGGGATTGAACTTAGGCATTCTTTTCCAAAATTTCTACAAATCCTAAGTATTGAAAAGTGGTAGAAAGAAGGGATTATACCTTCCAATAGTTGGATATGTTGTAGAGGATGACAATCTCCGCATGAATCCAAAGTTTTGATAAAAAACTCCACAAGGATTGGAAGAACAATGAGGGAGTAGAACTAGGGTTTCGGAGGGGCAGAGCTGCTGTTATGAGTATGTGGGGAAGTATGAAGAAGAAGGAGGCCTCGGGTTGCTGCTGTTATATATAAACACCCAGCCGAACTCTGGCCGAATTCGGACCGAACTCGGGCCGAATTTGCCTAGGGTTGCCTGGCTATATATATATATATAAAATCAAATGAGACCACATTCTTTTTCATAATTCGTTTCAAATACTTAATACAAAGTTTAGTAATTTTAAATCTCAAAATAATATAATTAATATTATTTTACAAATTAATATTCTTTACTCAGCATTTGTCTCAGATTAGCTGTAGGAGTACTGTCCCAGCTAACGGAGGTTCACCGGAAAACTCTTAAATACTGTTTCGCTTCGACCGTAGTCGTGGTGACAGACAGACTCTTTTTAGGCTTGTCTCGAAAATAGTTTATGAGTATCGAATAAATAATTAATAAAACAAAAATTAATTAATATTATTGATATCTAAAATTTCTAATTCTCGACGTAAATAGTTGAAACGATCTTCCGCTAAAGGTTTTGTGAATATGTTAGCTAATTGATTCTGTGTGTCTATGTATACAAGGTCTATATCTCCATTTTGTTGATGATCTCTAAGAAAATGATGTCGAATCTCGATATGTTTAGTACGAGAATGACATACTGGATTCTTAGTCAAATTAATAGAACTAGTATTATCACAGAAAATGGGTATATGAGTAAAATACAATCCATAGTCTTCTAGGCTTGTTTTATCCACAAAATTTGTGCACAACAACGTCCTGCGGCGATATACTCAGCCTCTGTTGTTGATAATGCAACAGAATTTTGCTTTTACTAAACCAAGAGACTAGAGCTTTTCCTAGGAAATAACATGTACCGCTGGTACTTTTTTTATCTACTTTGTATCCGGCAAAATCAGCATCAGAATAACCGGTTAGGTCAAACGACGTAGTTTTGGGATACCATAAGCCGACAGAAGAAGTGCTATTAAGGTATAGAAAGATACGCTTAACTGTGCACAGATGTGATTTCTTAGGATTGGCTTGAAAATGAGCACATAAGAAAACACTAAACATAATGTCTGGTCGACTGACAGTTAAATAGAGTAAGCTACCGACCATACCTCGATACTTACGTATGTCGACAGGTTTGTCTTGTTCATCAATATCAAGCTTGGTTGAGGTCGCCATTGGAGTGCTAAGTGGTTTTGCTGCTTCCATGTCGAACTTCTTTAGTAGATCTTTTGTGTACTTAGCTTTATTTATGAACGTCCCATTGTTGGTTTGTTTGATTTGCAGTCCGAGAAAGAACTTTACCTCTCCTATCATGCTCATCTCAAACTCATTCTGTATACACTTTGAGAATTCTTGACAAAGAGATTCATCAGTAGATCCAAAGATAATATCATCTACATAGACTTGAATCAAAAGAATATTATTATTCAAAGACTTTATAAACAAAGTAGTGTCAACCTTTCCCTTTGAAAAACCGTTATCAACTAGAAAAGAGCTTAGACGATCGTACCAAGCACGAGGGGCTTGTTTCAAACCGTATAAAGCTTTCTTCAACTTGAAAACATATTCAGGAAATTTGAAATCAGTAAAACCGGGTGGTTGAGCTACATAAACCTCTTCTTTTATAAAACCATTTAAAAATGCACTTTTGACATCCATTTGAAATAATTTAAAATTATGAAAACATGTAAATGCACATAACATGCGAATATATTCTAATCTCGCAACTGGGGCATAAGTCTCATCGTAGTCGATACCTTCTTCTTGATTGTATCCTTGAGCTACGAGTCGAGCCTTATTACGAGTCACTAAACCATTCTCGTTCAGTTTATTTTGGAATACCCATCGGGTGCTAATGATCTGATGATCAATAGGCTTGGGAACAAGTTCCCAAATTTGATTTCGTTCAAATTGGTTTAATTCCTCTTGCATAGCATCTATCCAAAAATTATCACTACATACTTCATCAATACTTTTGGGTTCAAACTGTGAGACAAAAGCAACACAAGAAGCTATATCTTTATTAGAGGAGCGAGTACTTACACCCTTGGTAATCTCACCAATTACCAAGTCCTTTGGATGATCAGCCATGAACTTCAATCTTTTTGGCAGACTCCGAAGGTAGCTAGTTCCTGGATCTTCTCTAGGAGGATCAGCTGGTGCTTTGCTGGGTACATTGAGATCTTCGTCATTGTCATCGATTGTCGTTTGATTTAGTTCATCAAAGGTGACATTGATCGTCTCTTCGATGATCATGGTTCTTTTGTTGAAGACTCTGTATCCTTTACTTTTGCCCGCATAACCTAAAAATATACCTTCATCGGCCTTTTTGTCAAACTTTTCCAAATTATCTTTTGTATTAAGAATAAAATATTTACAACCAAATATTCTAAAATATGAAACTGATGGAATTCTATCAAACTATAGCTCAAATGGAGTCTTCTTCGATTTGGGTCGAATTAGAACTCTATTGAGAACAAAACAAGCTGTATTGACAGCATCAGCCCAGAAATACATGGGTAGACTAAACTGGTTTAATATTACTCTGGCCATTTCGGATAGAGTTCTGTTCTTATGTTTCACAACTCCATTTTGTTGTGGAGTCCTAGGGCATGAGAATTCGTGTACAAAATCGTATGTGTCACAAAATTGCTCAAACTCTGTATTCTCGAATTCACCTCCATGATCGCTTCTAATACAAGTGATCATGTAACCTTTTTCATTCTGTACTTTCTTACAAAAGGTGACAAATTCCGATAATGCATCGTTTTTGCGTGTCAGAAAATATACCCACGTGTATCTAGAACAATCATCTACAATTACAAAAGCATATAGTTTACCTCCGAGGCTAGCAACTCTGTTAGGACCAAATAAGTCCATATGTAGCAATTGTAGAGGTCTAGTAGTACATACAGCGTTTACTGACTTGAAAGTGGATCGAGTAGCTTTGTTCTTTTCACATTGACTGCATACCGAATCCTTCTTGAATGTAATGTCCGATAAACCGCGTACTAGCTTCTTTGTGGATAATCTAGAAATAGTATCCATATTTGTATGACCGAGTCTCATATGCCACAGATGACTCTCATCGCTTTTAGCCATTAAATATCTACCTGAAATGTTAGTATCTTCCAACAAATAGAAAACATATATATTGTCTTCTCTAATACCTTCAAATATAGTATTACCAGTTGAACTATCAATAATAGTACATTTATCTTTTACGAAGTTAATACCATAACCGTGATCAGCTAAATGGCTTATGCTGAGCAGATTATGTTTTAACTCAGTAACAAGACAAATATCTTTAATCATTGGATATGGAGCTTTACCAATATCACCAATAACGATTATATACCCTTTTAAATTATTGCCGAAGGAGACGTATCCTTCTTTATTCCTCTTCGACAGTGTTGCGAATAATGAAGCATCGCCGGTCATGTGCCGGGAGCAACCGCTGTCGAGGATCCATTTGCTCCTAGCATGTGAAGGGTGTCCCACCTGATTAGATGCCATAAAGTATAAATTTGCAGCGTCTTCTGATTGTTCATCTTCTGATTCGCTGGTTTCACTTTCATGCCATATGCTGGTGTTGGCATACTTCCGAGATGTTGATCTTTTCATGTTCCCTTTCTCGTATCTGTTGCTCTTCTTACTTGTTGATGTGTTTGTAGGACAGTCCTTCTTCATGTATCCTTTTTTCTTGCAGCCGTAGCAGACAGCGTCATCTTGATACCAACTGTTGCCGCCATTGTTCTCTTTTGTCTTCTTCTCATATCTCAAGAATCTTTTGAATTTTTCTGTAAGGAATGCTTGATCTTCAGCATCAGATTCACTGTTGTCTGAATCATCTTCAGCAGATCTTCTGTGCTGAGCCTTGAAAGCGATCGTCTTTTCCTTTGGTGCAGGCTCTTCAAAGTCTTGTAACTCTAGTTCATGAGTGAGTAGCTTACCCATGAGTACTTCAAGTATCATAGTAGTGAGGTTGTTTCCTTCAATGATTGCAGTAGCCTTCGAAATCCAGTTCTTTGTAAGTGCTCGCAGGAGTTTGCGAATCTTTTCATGGTTACTGTAATCTTTGCCTAGGGAGGACAAAGGATTTACAATATCCAAGAATCTTTCGAACATCTGAGTAATTGTTTTGTTTGGCTTCATCTTGAACGCCTCATACTCTTGAGTAAGTCTGCTGATATTTGATTCTTTGATTTGAGTTGTCCCCTCATATGTGACTTCAAGAAGTTTTCATACTTCATTTGCAGTTGTGCAGATAGATACCCTGTTAAATTCAGTTCTGTCTAAAGCACAAAATAAAGCGTTAATAGCACGTACGTCAAGACTGGCCTTTTTCTTTTCTTCCTCTGTATATTTGTCATGGGGGTTTTCAGTTAAAACTCTATCAACATTTATACGAGGTGGCTTTTTATAGCCATCAATAACCAGAGACCATAAATCAAAATCAAAAGATTTCAAAAAGAAACTCATACGTATTTTCTAATAGGTGTAGTTTGTGTCGTCAAACAGTGGAGGTCTGTTTGTGGCTTGGCCTTCACTTGTGAATTTCACAGTTACCATGTGTAAAGCTATGATCTATATAAAATTGAATATAACTGCTGTTTTACCTTGCTTTACCTGTATAACCCGCTCTGATACCAATTGTAGGAACAAAATCGTAAAGCAGAATACTCTAGAGGGGGGGGGGTGAATAGAGTAGGCAGCGAAATATTGCTAATTAAAAACTTATTAGCAGTTAGATCACAGATATAATAATAATCACAAGAAGTAAATGACAGAATTTAAAAGTGAACAGAAGGCAAACGCAAACACCGATTTATACTGGTTTCCCTCTGGTGAGGACTAGTCCAGTAGGAAGAACTCTAGCTTCCAGTTGAATCCACTATTGGAAAATCTCACAAGTTTTCATACGAAGTCCTTACAACTTCTACAGAAGCGAGCTTTGATACGAAGAACTCGTCCAACTTCAATTGTGAAGAGTTGAATCTTCTATCAAGGCTTTGATTATAATCACTCTGAAACTTCTAGACCGTACCGCACTGGCAAATCGACTAGAAGATTATAACTGGCTTGGGATTTGAAAATGAAAGCTTTTTAAGAACTCTTTGGAAGACTGTAAGCTTTAAGAAGAGAAGATTGAAAGTGAATTGGTGTATTGAAATGATTGAAATGCTTATCTATTTATAGCTTTTCCAAAGACAGAACTCTGACAGAATTCGGACAAAATTCGGACAGAACTCTTTGTAACAACCCGTAACTGAAGGATGACCAAGTTCAAAAACCCAACGTTCACTAACGTTCCAAATGGCCGAACTCTGGCCAAACTCGGACCGAGTTCTCCTGAGGTTCTGCAGTTCATTTTTGGAGAAAATAAATTTTAGCTTTTTGAACAATCCTTCAAAGGCGTTTTGTAAAAAGAATATTTTTCAAAAACATGGATCATTTGTAAAAGAATATGATGGTTTTGAAAAACATTTTCGGATAGCCTATTTGCCAGTACGACTCGGTATATAATGTATTTCTAGACTCAATAAAAAGAAAAATTACATTGCTTAGCAGGAAGTACATTCTGAATGGCAAACGGCTTCAGTCTTGAACATTGTTGATAACCATTGTTGAGCAGTGTCCAAAATATCGTAGGTAAACATCTGAGTAGACTTGCATTTATATCGAGACAGAGTTTGATCAATTATTAAAATCAGGTTTGACCATGACCAATGGGCCAACAGTCGTGGACGTCCATGGCGTCTCGAACCTCTGCTTCCTGGGTTAGGATTGCTTGCCATTCTGACCGAGGAACAGCAAGGCCTGCTGCTGTGGTTGCTCTCGCCGGCCAGCTGCGAAGATAGGGGAGTCCTATGCTAGTCTTCATCCTCGGTTCGACCCAGTAGCAGCTTCGGAAGGTGGCTTCCTTTTGACCAGGAAGTGATTGGCTCTATCACTGCATCGCCCGCGCTATTGAGAGCTTGTACCGTAATTTCAGTTTTTTGCTTTTGTGTATGTAACTACGAAGAATCTGTAATAGGTCTTTGTAGCCACATATTTTTATGTGTAGAAGCTTTCTTGTTTTCTTTGCTTTTGTCTCCAGAATAAAGAGAGAATCTTCATAATGGATTTGCCTGACCAGAGGTAATATGGACGTGGTAGGCTTGATCTTTGCCGGGGTATAGAACAACAATTCAGAGGTAATATGAAAGTGAACTGTTTTCTAGACCGCCAAGATAATCATAGAACTGATGCGAGAAGAACGACTACTCAGAGGTAATGTGGACATGGCAAACACGGGAGTTTTTGTAGAGACACTTTTCGCACTCAGAGGTAATACACTATCAAAATTCATCGATCTAGCGACGGCCTGTTAGCGACGGATTAAGTCCGTCGATAGTAGCGATGGACTCCTAACTCTATATTAACGGTTTACCGTCTAATCACAGGCAATATTTTTTTTTAATTTTAAGGGTAAAAAGTTGTCACAAACCTGTCGGTATGGCGTCGATGAAGTAGCGACAGACAATGTATACGTCGCTAGATAGTCACTCCTTAGTCAATATTTGCGTGGGAAAATATTAAATTTTTTTGGTAAATTGGACGACTACGTAGCGACGGATAGTCCGTCGCCCATCTGATGAGTTTTAGCGACGGAACCTGAAGCCGTCGCTACGTAGTCACTCAGCTGGCAGAAACATATATAAAAATTCATGGAAAATTTATGTCTACTTAGCGACGGATATATCCGTCGACAGTCCGTCGCTAAATTGCCAGCCCTAGCTTAAATTGAACCGACGGGGGGAGGGGGAATTTCATTCGAACTCTCTCTCTCTCTCTCTCTCTCCTCTCTCTCTCACAAAGTTACTCTCTCTCTATTTTGGGGGTTGTGGGCGACGACGGAGGGGGGAGGTAGGTAGCCAGCGGTGGGGTGGGGGCGGAGGGGAGCCGTGTGTGGGTGGTCTGCTGTAGTGGGGGTGTCACGACCCGTACCCTAGAGTCAGGGCACGAGAACATAACAACGCCCAGCCTACGCCACAGTGTCGGCGGTAGAACGCTGTCCTAGGTCTCATGCATCTAACAGTATAAGGCTAAGCAGTTTATACTCCCCGAATGAGGGTGACATAGCAGAATATAAACTCAATCACATCTAAGGTAGAGCATAATGGAAGATAGATAAAACATGAAATCCAAAAGATATACAGGAGATAGAAGTCTAAATGTCTAAGATACATAAACCCAGAAGTACATCTCAAAACTCAAATACAGTAATCCACAAGTAAATACAACTCCCGACAAAATGAAATAACTATCTAAACAACCTCTACTGTGTCTCCTCTAGGCTAGCAGGCAATCCCAGGCCATCTGTAAAATTTATCAACAGGTCCAGTCAGGACAGGAGCGAGCACAATACATCTCATGCAGTTCATATCATGTCAGGAAATATAAAGCAGTAAATAGAATAAGATACATGAAATGCTGTAAGAAGATGTACATGAAAACATGAGAGATATTTGATAACTGGAAATATATATACATGATAAGTAAGAACTGTAAGTGACTAGTGATTTAGAGTACGAGATGGCATGTAATTGGCTTAGGTTGTACATGATGAACATGAAAAGTAACAGAGTGTACATGATGGGTAAATTATATGACCATTTATACTCACCCCTACCCACAATCAATACACAAGGATCTATTCAAGTTACGTTACGGACATGATGTTTTGGTTATACAAGAAACACATGAGGAAACATGAGCGTACATGAAAGAACATGAGAGTACATGAACGTACATGTAAGAACATGAGAGAACATGAGTGTACATGAATAACGCATAAGCAAGGAATACATGATGTACATGAAACACATGTCATAAAGTATCCGATGCGCCCGCTAAGGGGGTAACATCCCAAGAAAAGATCCGTATAGTACCAATCCGTGATGATAACATGACAGCATCAAGTAAAAGTAATCTAGAGCGAGAATATAATTCGTGACAAGTATGAAACGATCAAAGAATGTACTCGCCTGATATCTGAATGTCCAAGGTAAAGATACTGTCCGAGGAGAGGTGTCTGGCTCCTAATTAGAACAGCACAAGTCACAACATGTCCAGAAGGGTAATATAAAGCACTACAATGCATTCTACATGAATCTAGATCAAACTAGGCCAAAGTCAACCCTTGGTCAACTCTGGACAATTATACTAGTCAAACTAGGTCAAACTAGGTCATGTCCTAACCCAGTAAGTCTTACTAGGCCTAAGCAAGACTATCCTAGCAAGCACACATCAATACAAGGCTATACAAGCCAACATACATCCAACTCTATATAGCATGTAATTATTCAATACTCAAATAAGCAAGAATTCACATTGGATATACACTAGGTAATCTATTACTTTAAGCTATATATGTCTACACATATATACACATGCATATATTGGTATTCTACATTAGGTCTATAATCATGGCATTTCAAATGGTTCTATAAACTTATATATTACAACACAATATGCTAACATATATAATATACATACATAGCTAAGTTAACTATATTCATAAATACTTATTTAAGAGGCTATGTGTGTGTATGTGAACATGGCAAAGGGGCAAGTGAGGGTTAAATGGGCATACATAGTGTATACATATCAAAGAGTGTCAAAGTGTAAGTGAACAATGTGTCAAGTGTGATAGTGTCAACATAGTGTAAGGGGGTACATGAGGTAATATAGGATTTGTGTTAACATAGAACATTACATCTCATTAACTTATATATTGCATACATTACATCTATTATTACATTACATTCATGCTTGCATTCATTCATCATTCATTATTCTCTTGCACCACTATATGCACCATACATTACATACTATGGAACCTACATTCATTACAAGCCATACTTATACATGCTTACATTAGATAGGATACTTACACCTCATATATCATTTATTTAACCATTTACTCATGCTTGTATTCTCTATTTAATTACATAATATATATACATTAACATGGGTTAAAATCAAATAGAACATTATATTACACACAAGGGTGCACAAAATACATATGCCGAATAGTAACTCCTACTAATAATCAATACTGTACCATTTCAGCATGAATTAAAATTTAGGATTAAAGTATGTTATAGATCTATGTGTTAGCTTTCCGAAACTTTAAACGGATCGCGTTTTCGTTTCCGGAAACTCCCAAAATCGCAAAAACACCGAGAACGCGTTTGTCTTTCGTACAGCTGACACTCAAATAATTCTCCAGAAAGTTACAGAAAGAATTAGGATTATTAATATATGTTTTTGGAAATCTAACTTCAATACGCTTCTTTTAAAAAAAACGGGAGAATAAACCGAGTTTTTAGCTAGAAGTTATGACATTTCTAAGTTAGGGCTGAAATTAAAAACGTGGATAAAAATCATGATAGATTTAGGTAGTTTGAGACAAAAGAACACAAGTATATAACATAATATATCAAGAACTCACTCTCTACACTAATATATATATATATATAAGACACTATAGAACACATCTCCAATACAAAAATATGAGATTAAACTTGTAATAATTCATTCATACATAACAACAACACATAGTGTGTCCAAATTTAGGATTTTCCCACATGGACACAACCACAACACAAAGGACACTCCTATGACCTCCAAATGGACACAAAATGGACACAAATGGAGATACAACTATGGGGTCATTCCTATGGGTTCAAAATAGACCTATATGTATGAGGAAATGAAAAGGAGAAGGGATTTATACCTCCCGGTAGATCGAATCGAAGAAAAGCCTTCCCGGAGCGACACCGACACGTAGAGATTCCAAAAGGACACGAACGAGCTCCGAATCCTCCCTAACTTGGGTAGCTTCCTCCTTGGCTAGAATGGAGAAGGAAAGAAGAAAATTTGGTGGTGAAATGGAATGATTTGGTGGAGAAATTGCTAGGGATTGCTCTCTAGGAATTTGGGAAAGAACAAGAGAGAGAGAGTGTGGATGAGAATAATGAAATGAACTTGAGCCTATCCTCTCCCAAAGTGGCTGGCCATATGGGGCTATTTGTCCTATTATGGTAAGGTCCGAAATTCCCCCACTAACCTATTCTATGAGTATTAGGAAAGGGCTAATTGGTTGGGGCTAAATTAGTCATTCTAAAGTCTCTAATCACACTAACCTTATCCATAATAATTAGTCTAACCTCTAACTAAAATATTTCTATCATATGGACTAAAATTAATATCATGTGGGCCATGCCTAACTAGTGTGTGGGTCCCACTAGAGTCAAACTACCTCCGGGTCCCCGTTTCAAGTCGGATTGAGTTAAAATTCGAACCCGACTCAAATAACCCCAAAACAATATCATAAATAATAAAATAATATCAAAATAATTCAAAGAGGTCAAATGCAAAAATATCCTTAGGCCAAAAATGACATTAAAATATCATAATCACATGGTTAGGCTCTAGGTCAAACAGTCTCTAGGGTTTCACTAGCAAAACGTCAAAACCACAAGTCATTGATTTAAATAATTTTAAAATGATTTAAAATTACCAAAAATCATATCATGAATTAAATATCATTATTAAAATAATTATAAACACGAAATTTCAAAATTACCCTCATTTGGGAAACTGGGTGCTACAACTCTACCCACCTTAGAAAAATTTCGTCCTCGAAATTAAAATATCCATACTCCCTCTAGGTCAAACCCCCACAATCAAAGTCCCAGATTAAAACAAATTATGTGATCAAAAGGACGACATACAGGGTCATGGCATACGGTGGTAGTGAAAGTCTCATCTAGGTATACTAGTCATGCTAACCGAAACGGTCATAGGGTATCAAAACATACAAGCAATTTAGGATGCTAAACTAGAGAAGTTACAGAAACAACAAACCATCAAAACTGTAAGGCGGTCTACCATCCTATATGAAACTGGTACTTATCAAAACAAAATAAAGACAACTACCAATTATCTGAAAAAGGGTACATAAAATCAAATTCAAAAATTAAGGAATTGAAAATCACTTGCATTGAAATCCAAATCACAATATATATATATATATATATACAGATAGAGCGTTAGAGAGAAAAAACTAGCATTATGTAATGTTATATGGTTTGTGTGTGTATGGGTGTATGTGAAATATACATGAAATTGTATATGAGCTATCCTGTTACACTACTCATGGCATATGGGTTAACAACCTACAATACACAACCTATTTAATCATAACATGCATGGCTGACCATAAACATCTATAAGAGGTAGAGATTTAGTTATGTATATACATATATTATAACATGTATGCCTAAGCTCTATATATATCTATACAAGTATGTGATCATAACATAGAGAGGAAAGGTTAGGTTACATGACAGCGTGTACTAAGTTAGGGTGTGTGTGTGTCCTTGTACAGGGTTATAGCTTAGTATTGAAAGGTTAAACCCAGTTTTAGTTCAGCATTTACATACAAAATCTGAAAATAAGCTAACATTTAAACCAGTGTAATATTAACATAATACAGTCTCAGATTTTACAAATTTAACATAACTTAACCAATTTCTCTAAAAATTGAAACTCTGCAGATATCATACATGTGCAGTTATGTAGACAAAACTAATAACATGAAATTTATATTTAAATTACGAATTTAAACTGGAAACGCAGAAAACCTGAAATATTGGGGTTTTGAAAATTTTAACATTAACAACATATTAATATGTATTTAGATAGGTGAAAAATCAAGTGTAGCATGCATACGTATCAGGCAAGTGTCCACTATGTAAATATACTCATATATTCTCATGTCCCAAAAAAAAAATTAATTCTACGTTAAGACCAACATTTAGATTCCTACCAAGATCGCAAAATAGGTGATTGACGAAATCAAGGCAGTTTTATTATTATTATTCAATACTAGAATAATAGCAAGAAGGAAATAATGATAAAAGCTGTTTGCTTATTTGCCTAAAAGAAGAAACCATTTTGAAACCAGAGCTAAATATCAAATCCAAGATAAAGTCTAGCAAAATCATCGATTCATTGTATTAAGAAGAAACTCATAGCAAGAAGTTACACAAGCTACTCCTAAGTTAAATAATTAGAAGCAAAACAAAGCAAAACAAATAATAATTCTTTTTGAAGGACTGCATCAAAGTAGAGAAAACATGCTTGAAAATATTTAAGGTACAATCTGATAATCATATGCGTCTATCCAAAATTATGGTACTCTAAATCCCCGTCATACTAGTAAGCAAGGCTACGATAATCACAGAGTCCTTGACTTATGCACATACCTCTAGAATCATGGTATTTAACATTTTCGCGGTACCGCTAGCTTGGCTGCGAAAACCTTAAATTCTCACACCCAAAAAATATATCCAGAGTCAGACTATATGTCCTCACCATGCTGGCTAATGTGACTATAGAAGACTAGATTCCATAACATAGATGACCTAGCCCATATAATTTTATCTTGTCAAAAAAAATTAAATTAAATCAACAATGAATACCCATAAATCAAATCAAATTTATCAACGAACTTCAAAATTCAAAATGAACAAAAAATCCATCAAAATACAACTCGGATGCAACAGCTATCATCAAGATTCAAAATTCGACAATCATTCATCAAAATCAATGAATACAACTCAAATTCAACCATAATCCATCAAAATCAAATTTAACAACAGTAAGTAAAAATAAATCAAATCAAGGGAAAAAAGAGTTCTCAAATTGAAGTTAAAATAAGATTCTCAAGGGTCGTTCCGAAAATCTCTCAAGGGTTCCTAACTGTGATTGAGTATATTCAAGATATATCCTATTCCTACTGCAGGCTGTAGTGATACTCAAGTTCGAATACCACTACATAAACTCGACCTGCATGGGCCACCAATAAAAATGTGTCACGACCCGCACCCTAGAGTTAGGGCATGAGAACGTAACAACGCCCAGCTTACGCCGTAGTGTCGGCGGTAGAACGCTGTCCTAGGTCTCATGCATCTAACAGTATAAGGCTAAGCAGTTTATACTCCCCGAATGGGGGTGACATAGCAGAATGTAAACTCAATCACATCTAAGGTAGAGCATAATGGAAGATAGATAAAACATGAAATCCAAAAGAGATACAGGAGATAGAAGTCTAAGTGTATAAGATACATAAACCCAGAAGTACATCTCAAAACTCAAATACAGTAATCCACAAGTAAATACAACTCCCGACAAAATGAAATAACTATCTAAACAACCTCTACTGTGTCTCCTCTAGGCTAGCAGGCAATCCCAGGCCATCTGTAAAATTTATCAACAGGTCCAGTCAGGACAAGAGCAAGCACAATATATCTCATGCAGTTCATATCATGTCAGGAAATATAAAGCAGGCAATAGAATAAGATACATGAAACGTTTGAAGAAGATGTACATAAAAATAGGAGAGATATTTGATAACTGGAAATATATATACATGATAAGTAAGAACTGTAAGTGACTAGTGATTTAGAGTACGAGATGGCATGTAATTGGCTTAGGTTGTACATAATGAACATGAAAAGTAACAGAGTGTACATGATGGGTAAATTACATGACCATTTATACTCACCCCTACCCACAATCAATACACAAGGATCTATTCAAGTTACGTTACGGATATGATATTTTGGTTATACAAGAAACACATGAGGAAACATGAGCGTATATGAAAGAACATGAGAGTACATGAACGTACATGTAAGAACATGAGAGAACATGAGTGTACATGAATAACGCAGAAGCAAGGAATACATGATGTACATGAAACACATGTCATAAAGTATTCGATGCGCCCGCTAAGGGGGTAACATCCCAAGAAGAGATCCTTATAGTACCAATCCGTGATGATAACGTGACAGCATCAAGTAAAAGTAATCTAGAGCGAGAATATAATTCGTGACAAGTATGAAACGATCAGAGAATGTACTCGCCTGATATCTGAATGTCTAAGGTAAAGATACTGTCCGAGGAGAGGTGTCTGGCTCCTAATTAGAACAACACAAGTCACAATATGTCCAGGAGGGTAATATAAAGCACTACAATGCATTCTACATGAATCTAGGTCAAACTAGGCCAAAGTCAACCCTTGGTCAACTCTGGTCAACTGCACTAGTCAAACTAGGTCAAACTAGGTCATGTTCTAACCCAGTAAGTCTTACTAGGCCTAACCAAGACTATCCTAGCAAGCACACATCAATACAAGGCTATACAAGCCAACATACACCCAACTCTATATAGCATACAATTATTCAATACTCAAATAGGCAAGAATTCACATTGGATATACACTAGGTAATCTATTACTTTAAGCTATATATGTCTACACATATATACACATGCATATATTGGTATTCAACATTAGGTCTATAATCATAGCATTTCAAATGGTTATATAAACTTATATATTACAACACAATATGCTAACATATATATAATATACATACATAGCTAAGTTAACTATATTCATAAATACTTATTTAAGAGGCTATGTGTATGTATGTGAACATGGCAAAGGGGCAAGTGAGGGTTAAATAGGCATACATAGTGTATATATATCAAAGAGTGTCAAAGTGTAAGTGAACAATGTGTCAAGTGTGATAGTATCAACATAGTGTAAGGGGGTACATGAGGTAATATAGGATTTGTGTTAACATAGAACATTACATCTCATTAACTTGTATATTGCATACATTACATCTATTATTACATTACATTCATGCTTGCATTCATTCATCATTCATTATTCTCTTGTACCACTATATGCACCATACATTACATACTATGGAACCTACATATTCATTACAAGCCATACTTATACATGCTTACATTAGATAGGATACTTATACCTCATACATCATTTATTTAACCATTTACTCATGCTTATATTCTTTATTTAATTACATAATATATATACATTAACATGGGTTAAAATCAAATAGACTATTATATTACACACAAGGGTGCACAAAATGCATATGCCGAATAGTAACTCCTACTAATAATCAATATTGTACCATCTTATCATGAATTAAAATTTAGGATTAAAGTATGTTATAGATCTATGTGTTAGCTTTTCGAAACTTTAAACGGATCGCATTTTTGTTTCCGGAAACTCCCGGAATCGCGAAAACACCGAGAACGCGTTTGTCTTTCGTACAACTGACACTCAAATATATCTCCAGAAAGTTACAGACTTTTAATACATGTTTTTGGAAATCTAACTTCAATACGCTTCTTTTAAAAAAACGGAAGATTAAACCGAGCTTTGAGCTAGAAGTTATGACATTTCTAAATTAGGGCTGAAATTAAAAACGTGGATAAAAATCATGACGGATTTAGGTAGTTTGAGACAAAAGAACACAAGTATATAACATAATATATCAAGAACTCACTCTCTACACTAATATATATATATGAGACACTATAGAACACATCTCCAATACGAAAATATGAGATTAAACATGTAATAATTCATTCATACATAACAATAACACATAGTGTGTCCAAATTTGGGATTTTCCCACATGGACAACCACAACACAAAGGACACTCCTATGACCTCCAAATGGACACGAAATGGACACAAATGGAGATACAACTATGGGGTTATTCCTATGGGTTCAAAATAGACCTATATGCATGAGGAAATGAAAAGGAGAAGGGATTTATACCTCTCGGTAGATCGAATCGAAGAAAAGCCTTCCCGGAGCGACACCGACACGTAGAGATTCCAAAAGGACACGAACGAGCTCCGAATCCTTCCAAACTTGGGTAGCTTCCTCCTTGGCTAGAATGGAGAAAGAAAGAAGAAGATTTGATGGTGAAATGGAATGATTTGGTAGAGAAATTGCTAGGGATTGCTCTCTAGGAATTTGGGGAAGAACTAGAGAGAGAGTGTGGATGAGAATAATGAAATGAACTTGAGCCTATCCTCTCCCAAAGTGGCTGGCTATATGGGGCTATTTGTCCTATTATGGTAAGGTCCAAAATGCCCCTACTAACCTATTCTATGAGTATTAGGAAAGGGCTAATTGGTTGGGGCTAAATTAGTCATTCTAAAGTCTCTAATCACACTAACCTTATCCATAATAATTAGTCTAACCTCTAACTAAAATATTTCTATTATGTGGACTAAAATTAATATCATGTGGGCCATGCCTAACTTGTGTGTGGGTCCCACTAGAGTCAAACTACCCCCGGGTCCCCGTTTCAAGTCGGATTGAGTTGAAATTCGAACCCGACTCAAATAACCCCAAATCAATATCATAAATAATAAAATAATATCAAAATAATTCAAAGAGGTCAAATGCAAAAATATCCTTAGGCCAAAAATGACATTAAAATATTATAATCACATGGTTAGGCTCTAGGTCAAACAGTCTCTAGGGCTTCACTAGCAAAACGTCAAAACCATAAGTCATTGATTTAAATAATTTTAAAATGATTTAAAATCACCAAAAATCATATCATGAATTAAGTATCATTATTAAAATAATTATAAACATGCAATTTCAAAATTACCCTTATTTGGGAAACTGGGTGCTACAAGGGGGTGCGGATGGAGGCCGCGGATTGGGTTCGACGGGTGGCGGAGGGGAGCCGTGGTGGAGGGGTGCGGATGAAGGCCACGGGTTGGGTTCGACGGGTTGTGGAGAATAGATCTGGCTGGGCCCGTCCGATTTGGGCGGGGGTTGGGTTCGACGGGTGGCGGAGAATAGGGTTTCGTCGCTATTGTTATCCTGACAGCGTAGTTGACTAGAGTTGACCTAGTTTGACTTTAGTTAACCTAGTTTGACTACATGG
The DNA here is from genome assembly GCA_029216955.1 of Iris pallida. Classification (NCBI taxonomy): domain Eukaryota; kingdom Viridiplantae; phylum Streptophyta; class Magnoliopsida; order Asparagales; family Iridaceae; genus Iris; species Iris pallida. The sequence continues at coordinate 8,932,155 of JANAVB010023800.1, forward strand.
GGTTCATATATGAATTAGGGTTCATATACGAATCTGAGATTTTGGGTTTTGATACATGGGGTTTGATTTCATATGTTTAACTGAGATTTAACTAATGCATGAAACTGAAATGGGGTTCAATACTATGAACTGGGTTTCAAAATAAAAAAGAGGATTTTGGGTTTCAAATATAATATGATATATAAACTGATATGTAGTATATAAATGCATGATAAGTATGACACTTATATCTTAAACTAGTATGCAAACTGTAATGGTAATGTTGTATGCATGAATGAGGAATGATAATGTATGCAACTGTAGGTAGATGCTAATAAATGCTTGAAACTGAAATAAGAAACCTGAGAGGGCATTTTCCTGAGAACACAGTCCCTGTGTTCAGTCTCATTCCATTTTTTCTTTTCTTCCTTGAATGCATGATAATGTATGTACTGTTACACCCTTATATGCCATAAACCTGAGAATAACTGAACCTATAACTTGAGGCTCTCGCCTGTACACACACCCACCCTTAACACACACACATTTGACTAGGACACACACACCCCCTCTCACTCTTTCACTCTTACTGTCACACCCTTAACACACACACACACATTTGACTGAAACACACACATATACACCCTTCACCATATCACTCTTTGTCTATACACACACACACCCACTCTCTAACTTGCAGTCTACACACACCTTATCACTATCCACTACAATGTTGGCACACACACTCACCATATATATATATGTATATAATATATATTATGAATGGATATATATGCAATGAAAAATGCAAGATAATGAATGACATGAATGAATGATTAAATGAATGCATGGATGAAAATATATATGTATACAAGTATGTATGCAATGTAAGGAGGTAATGTATGAACTTAAACATGAATGATTATATGCCTATAGGTATGCCTGTATATATAGTGTATGTAGATATATGTGTATATATATTTATGTATGTGTGATGTTGGTGTTGACCTTGTGATTGTGTGTGAGTGCTAGGCTAGACTTGGTTAGGTTGCGTGAGACTTGATTGGGCTAGGAACTTGATCCTGACAGCGTAATGTTATCCTGTTCTCAGAAGTATGGCTCAATTTTTGAACTTTTATTTTCTTACAAAAAGATGTAGTTGGTTTTTCCTGGACAACATCTGCACATTTGGAGTTACAGATTAACTACTTGGAAAAAGAAGTGAGAGTAGACCCCCTAATAGAAAATAGGAGGAAATCTTGACATAGAGTGATTCGAAGGACTTACTAGATGTTCCATCATCATCATTGTCTAGAAAGATGATGTTTTCTTCAACATCCGTAGGAGAACTATAAGGATATATTTTTTCACAACATGTCACCCTGTCAAAGACCCTTAATGTGAATATTATGTTACCGCGGTGTCGGAAGACTAACATTTCATAATTTTCTAAGCCGTGTGCTTTGACATAATCCTTCCACCTCTTTCTTCCTATGTAGTAATCTTGCAATTTTTTATAAAGTTCAAGACGACATATAGTGACTCGTAATGGAAAAATATGCCGTCGTGAACTTCATAAAGAAATGCAAGATTACTACATATGAGGAAAGGGTTGGAAGGATTATGTCAAAGCACACGGCTTAGAAAATTATGACATGTTAGTCTTCCGACACCGCGGTAACATGGTATTCACATTAAGGGTCTTTGATAAGGTGACATATTGTGAAAAGATATATCCTTATAGTTTTCCTACGGATGTTGAAGAAAACTTCATCTTTCTAGACAATGACGATGATGGAACATCTAGTAAGTCCTTCAAATCACTCTATGTCAATATTTTCTCCTATTTTTCTATTCGGATGGCGCATTTTAAGAAGGAGTGGATCTGACAGGACTACTATCGGTATCGGTATCGAATTATTTTATTGAGTATCAGAATCGGTATCGGTATCGAACTAATTAAGTTTAGTTTGTCTTACGATACAGATTTTTACATCCAATTTGCAATGGATCGTTACTTCGTTGATCGTACATGGATGTACCTGTTAGGGTTATATACTAAAAGCATCACTTTTGTAGTAAACTTATTTTCTTAAATTTAGAATAAGAATCATATGGGCAAATGTTTGCATATTGTATTTATTAAAAGTGTTAATGCAAATGTCTGATATTCTATATTGTAGATAATATGGTGTGTGGTGTCATACAAAAGGATGTTGGCGAGCGGGCGCTTCTTGGGCCGGAGATGGTTGTGGATGCGGCCGAGAAGGTCAGATTGATTAGAGACAGACTCCGGGTGGCTCAGGATAGGCAGCGGCATTGGGCCGATAGTCACCGGAGACCATTAGAGTTCGAGGTTAGTTTCAGTTCTTGTCATGTTTGTTGTGATTGTTTGTTAGTTGTGTGTTGAGTTTTGTCTTGTGTCTAGGTTGGTGACATGGTATTTCTGAGGATATCCCCGACACGTGGCACTATTCGCTCTGGCGGCGGTGGGAAGCTCAGTCCACGCTACATCGGACCTTTCACCATCTTAGAGAGGATCGGTGCAGTAGCCTACCGACTGGACTTGCCTACCAGGCTCGAGGGAGTGCACAACGTGTTTCATGTATCTCAGCTGAGGCGGTACGTGGCAGATCCTAGCCATGTATTGGACCATTCAGCGATACAGGTGGGACCTACTCTCAGCTATCCAGAACAGCCAGTGGAGATTCTGGATCGCAGGGAGAAGGTGCTCCGGAACCAGGTCATACCCTTGGTTCGGGTTGCGTGGAGGCATCACTCTCTAGGTGAGTCTACCTGGGAGAGGGAGGACGACATGCGGGAGCGTTTCCCTTATCTTTTCGCGCCCTGAGGTATAAATTTATTTTTTTTAATTCTGTTTGTGAATTCCTGTGCTTGTTGTCTTCAATTTCGAGGACGAAATTTTTTTTAGGTGGATAGACTTGTCACCCTCACTTTTTCCAGTTAGGGGTAAAATGGTAATCTTCTATTTTATATTATTTTTGGGAATTTTATTTCATGAATAATATTATTTAATTATTATAGGAGTCGGGTTCGAATTTCATCGCATTCCGAGTTAATTCGGGACCCCGGTGAATTTCGACTTGAGCTGTAATTAGCCTGTTAGCTAACCATGGCCCACCACACTAAAAATTAGGGTTTAAGAGTTTGGACTAGTTTCCCATGAGTAATTTAGTTTAATTATATTTTTTATTTATTTTTAGCAACTTCTTAAACCTAATTTGGATTATTTTAGCATGTAGGCTTAGGGAGGGGCAAACTTGTAATTACAAGTGCCCCTACCCATGCTCCATGGCCGGCCACCTACAGCACCCCCTCCACCTCTCCTTTCTTCTTCACTAAGTTATCACTCTCTCTCTTCATTCATTCCTTTCCAACTTCTTCTTCTCCATCAAAAATCTACAATTTAGGTATGTCATTAACTCTCATTTAATTCCTCATTTTGCATTCATCCCTTCACATTAATTATAGGGGAGACCATTCTCTACAAGTTGACCCTAGCCTTTGTAGGTTTTCTTAAAATATAGTTTAAGGATTATTTATGGATTTATCCTTTTAGAGAGGTATATATATATATACATGTGTATTTGTGTGTGTAGAGGAGAGTGGTAGTGGTGTTGAGAGTGTGTATTTATATATATGTGTGTATGTGTCTGTATATATATAGATATGTATGTGTCAGAATAGGAAGAAGAATGGGAAGGAGAATGGGAAGGAGAATGGGAAGGAGAATAGGAAGGAGAATAGGAAGGAGAATGAGAAGGAGAATGGGAAGGAGAATGAGGAAGGAGAATAAGAAGGAGAATGAGAAGGAGAATGGGAAGGAGAATGAGGAAGGAGAATAGGAAGGAGAATGGGAAGGAGAATGGGAAGGAGAATAGGAAGGAGAATAGGAAGGAGAATGAGAAGGAGAATGGGAAGGAGAATGAGGAAGGAGAATAGGAAGGAGAATGAGAAGGAGAATGGGAAGGAGAATGAGGAAGGAGAATAGGAAGGAGAATGGGAAGGAGAATAGGAAGGAGAATGGGAAGGAGAATGAGGAAGGAGAATAGGAAGGAGAATGGGAAGGAGAATGAGGAAGGAGAATAGGAAGGAGAATAGGAAGGAGAATGGGAAGGAGAATGAGGAAGGAGAATAGGAAGGAGAATGAGAAGGAGAATGGGAAGGAGAATGAGGAAGGAGAATAGGAAGGAGAATGGGAAGGAGAATGAGGAAGGAGAATAGGAAGGAGAATAGGAAGGAGAATGAGAAGGAGAATAGGAGTTTGAGAATGAATCGGAGTTCGGGTAGTCGGATTGACTTGAAACTTGGGTGGCATGTTGGGTACACCCCACAAATGTCATATTTGAGCCGATTTTTGGCTCGGTTGACCCAGAGTTGACTTTTTACCCAAAAGTCAACCGTGAGTCAACACTTTGTCTAGATTTCACCAAATCCAAACTAGAGTTGACCAGTTGACCAAAAATCAACTGTTGGTCAACATTTGACCAGTTTGACCTAGAGTTGACCAGAGTTGACCAGAGTTGACCAGTTGACCAAAAGTCAACTGTAGGCCAACTCTTGATCCCGTTTGACTTTCTTCGACTTGTTTTGACCCGTGATGCCTGGTATGACCTAGGATTGACTTGGTTAGGCTTAGATTGACTTGATATAACTTGATTGACCTAGATTGAATTGACAGGACTTAGTGTGACTCAGTGAGACCTAGTTTGACCTAGATTGCATATCATTCATTGTAAATCATTCCTAAACTTGTTTAAACCTAAATTAACTTACAGTATCTCATATTTAGGTTTTCTGATACCGCTCTGAGCATTGATATACCATACAGCTCAGGACAGCAGGCGAGTACATTCACTGATAGTTTTTATTGTCTTGATATTTGCTATATCCGATTCAGTCGTAGTGTCTTACTTGATTCTCAGACACGATAGTGCACGGACTAGTATTGTCGGATTCCTGTCATGAGATGTCATTCCTGGATTTCTTGGGATACTGGTACTTGCTTAGTCTTGATTCTCGTACTTGTATTGACGCCGATTCCTGAAGAGGACTTGCTCCCCTCTTTGGAAATCCCGTGTCATGACGTGCTATGTCCGGATCCGTATACTATTCGGGGAATGGAGAATATTATAGATAGTGTGATCAATACCCACCTTGAGTTACTACTTGTATCATAGCTATACCCTCACCTCACGATGGGTATAGCCTGACCTGTGCTACTACTTGCTCCATAGCTTACCATCCCGGCCGGGCCGAGTCCACGTACTTGTAGCCGGTCGGCTGGAAGCCTGATACTTGACCCATACCGATCACATTAGGCTATAATGTTCGAGGCACATTTTATGTTTACTTTTCCTGTCATATATCCTGTTCTGTCTACATTCAGTACCTTCTCACCATGCATGATATACAGTTACTCACATGCCTTACATGCCTTTACATTGTACCTTGATTGGAGATTAAGTTCTGCTCGGGAGAAGAGTTATAACCCCGGTCCTTGTTTGGTTTAAGGGTTGTGACTCGGCTTCCGAACGGTTCCCAAGTCTTCGCATATCTATGTCTTGTAGTTCATTACACTGTCTCTTATAGAACTTGTCAATTCACATGGAACTGCTGTTAGTGTTTGTACTTGCTCATTTTCCTGACAGGATACCGTTATGATATATTACAGATGATTTCGATGCGGACTGCTCGACCTATTATGGGCTCGAGTCAGATGGAGTAGCCTTAGATCGTGGCCTTATAGTGAAGCCACTAGATTTTGTACTTCCAGAGTAGTGTAGGCTAGCTAGGTTTGACTGGACTGCGATCCAGCTAGCTTACCAGACTGTAGTTCTATATTCTATTTTGATACTCTGTGATGTATATATCTGGACTTGTATTAGACTGTGGACTTGTTTTACTCTTTCATCTATCATATGTCTTTACTCTGAGCTATCTACCTTAGTTTTATTCTGTGATTGAGACTGTATTGATATGTCACCTCCATTCGGAGAGTATATACTGTACAGGTATATTTTAACTGTTAGTCGTAGGTATTTACAAACGTTATATACAGCGTTCTACCGTCGATTCTGCGACGTAGGCTGGACGTACCCACGTGCTCGTGCCCCTCATAAGGGTGCGGGTCGTGACACGTTTTTGTGGTGGCCCACGCAGGTCCAGTATCGCAATTAGTGCGATCTCGTAATGGTGCTCGACTTAGAGTACTAATTACGAGCCTGCGATAAGGACGTAGGACCTAGGACATGATAGGAGTTTCTCAATCACACCTAGGAAATTTCTGATCTTTTGATTATCATGATTATTCACCTTGTATTAAATTAACTGTCCTTCTTTGATAATCTACTCATGTGCCATATTGACCTCTTGTTTTAATTCGTCTCCAGGATGACGAAGACACATCCGCAGGCCTCTGGATCGAGTAGCTTGCCTGAGAGATCTGATCAGGTCGAGGAGGAGGTTCATGAGACTGCCCCCAGTGATTCTACTATTCCAGAGACCCAGGCAGTTGCGCAGGGAGGTCTACCACCTCCACCCCAGAGGGTTACGGTCGTTCTTCCAGAGATACTGTCGCCACTACCACCGATACCGACGGATACGCATCATATGTTCCTTCTCCTTCAGCAGATGATGGAGACACAGCGGGCCCAGGCAGAGGCATCGCAGCGCCAGTCGGAGGCGTCACACCGACAGATGGAGATGCTGAGGCAGAGTATGGAGAACTCGCATCAGCTTGCCCTTGCAGCAGTAGAGAGAGTGGCACCGGGTACGGTACAGGGCCCTACCGGCCAGCAGCACGGGAAGGTGATTGTCTATGCATCCAGGCAGTTGCGTCCTCATGAGAAGAACTATCCTACTCATGATCTGGAGTTGGCCGCGGTGATATTTGCTTTGAAGTTGTGGAAGCATTACCTATACGGAGAGCGAGTTGAGATCTTCACAGATCACAAGAGCTTGAAGTACGTGTTCACTCAGAAGGAGTTGAACATGCGGCAGAGGCGGTGGTTAGAGCTGATGAAGGACTTCGATATATCCTTGCAGTACCATCCGGGGAAGGCCAACGTAGTTGCAGATGCCTTGAGCAGGTATCCAGTTGCTATGTTCTTGACGACAGATCGTTACTTGTTGGCCGACCTGGATAGTTTGGGTATCGAGGTCATCATTCCGGGCATGGAGATCCAGATGTGGGGTTTGCAGATTCAGTTTGAGCTGATGGATAGAGTCAGGTCAGCGCAGTATGATGATGTTGCCCTGAGGAGCATCAGGGAGCAGGTGAGGATGAGCTTGCTTGACGATTTCTCTTTAGCCGAAGACGGGTCATTGCGGCATGGTACTAGGCTGTGCGTTCCGCGTGGAGAGCTTCGGGAGGAGGTTCTTCAGGAGGTGCATCGCTCTCAGTATTCTATGCATCCTGGAGCCAACAAGATGTATAGGAACCTGAGAGAGCACGTATGGTGGTATGGCATGAAGCGCGAGGTAGCTCAGTTTGTATCTCGTTGTCTTGTGTGTCAGCAGGTGAAGGCCGAGAGGCAGAGACCAGGTGGATTGCTACAGCCGCTACCCATTCCCGAGTGGAAGTGGGAGCACATCACCATGGACTTTGTATCTGGACTTCCACGGTCGCCATGAGGGAAGGACGCGGTTTGGGTCATAGTTGATAGATTGACCAAATCGGCCCACTTTTTGCCTTTCAAAGTGGGTTTGTCTACGGAGAGGCTGGCTGAGCTGTATGTTCGTCAGATTGTGAGATTGTACGGAGTTCCGGTGAGCATAGTTTCAGATCGGGATAGCCGATTCACTTCCCACTTCTGGAGGAGTTTGCAGGCTAGCTTGGGCACCTCGCTCAAGTTTAGTACTGCTTATCATCCTCAGACAGACGGGCAGTCGGAGAGGACCATCCAGACTCTGGAGGATATGCTTCGTACATGTGTGCTAGATCTCGGGGGTTCTTGGGAGGACCATCTTCACCTGGTAGAGTTTGCTTACAACAACAGCTACCAGGCCAGTATAGAGATGTCACCATTTGAGGCTCTATATGGACGGAGATGCCGTACTCCTTTGTCTTAGGACGATGTTGGCGAGCGGGCGCTTCTTGGGCCGGAGATGGTTGTGGATGCGGCCGAGAAGGTCAGATTGATTAGAGACAGACTCCGGGTGGCTCAGGATAGGCAACGGCATTGGGCCGATAGTCACCGGAGACCGTTAGAGTTCGAGGTTAGTTTCAGTTCTTGTCATATTTGTTATGATTGTTTGTTAGTTGTGTGTTGAGTTTTGTCTTGTGTCTAGGTTGGTGACATGGTATTTCTGAGGATATCCCCGACACGTGGCACTATTCGCTTTGGCGGCGGTGGGAAGCTCAGTCCACGCTACATCGGACCTTTCACCATCTTAGAGAGGATCGGTGCAGTAGCCTACCGACTGGACTTGCCTACCAGGCTCGAAGGAGTGCACAACGTGTTTCATGTATCTCAGCTGAGGCGGTACGTGGCAGATCCTAGCCATGTATTGGACCATTCAGCGATACAGGTGGGACCTACTCTCAGCTATCCAGAACAGCCAGTGGAGATTCTGGATCGCAGGGAGAAGGTGCTCCGGAACCAGGTCATACCCTTGGTTCGGGTTGCGTGGAGGCATCACTCTCTAGGTGAGTCTACCTGGGAGAGGGAGGACGACATGCGGGAGCGTTTCCCTTATCTTTTCGCGCCCTGAGGTATAAATTTATTTTCTTTAATTCTGTTTGTGAATTCCTGTGCTTGTTGTCTTCAATTTCGAGGACGAAATTTTTTTTAGGTGGATAGACTTGTCACCCTCACTTTTTCCAGTTAGGGGTAAAATGGTAATCTTCTATTTTATATTATTTTTGAGAATTTTATTTCATGAATAATATTATTTAATTATTATAGGAGTCGGGTTCGAATTTCATCGCATTCCGAGTTAATTCGGGACCCCGGTGAATTTCGACTTGAGCTGTAATTAGCCTGTTAGCTAACCGTGGCCCACCACACTAAAAATTAGGGTTTAAGAGTTTGGACTAGTTTCCCATGAGTAATTTAGTTTAATTATGATTTTTTATTTATTTTTAGCAACTTCCTAAACCTAATTTGGATTATTTTAGCATGTAGGCTTAGGGAGGGGCAAACTTGTAATTACAAGTGCCCCTACCCATGCTCCATGGCCGGCCACCTACAGCACCCCCTCCACCTCTCCTTTCTTCTTCACTAAGTTATCACTCTCTCTCTTCATTCATTCCTTTCCAACTTCTTCTTCTCCATCAAAAATCTACAATTTAGGTATGTCATTAACTCTCATTTAATTCCTCATTTTGCATTCATCCCTTCACATTAATTATAGGGGAGACCATTCTCTACAAGTTGACCCTAGCCTTTGTAGGTTTCCTTAAAATATAGTTTAAGGATTATTTATGGATTTATTCTTTTAGAGAGGTATATATATATATACATGTGTATTTGTGTGTGTAGAGGAGAGTGGTAGTGGTGTTGAGAGTGTGTATTTATATATATGTGTGTATGTGTCTGTATATATATATAGATATGTATGTGTCAGAATAGGAAGGAGAATGGGAAGGAGAATGAGAAGGAGAATGGGAAGGAGAATAGGAAGGAGAATGAGAAGGAGAATGGGAAGGAGAATGAGGAAGGAGAATAGGAAGGAGAATGAGAAGGAGAATGGGAAGGAGAATGAGGAAGGAGAATAGGAAGGAGAATGGGAAGGAGAATAGGAAGAAGAATAGGAAGGAGAATGAGAAGGAGAATGGGAAGGAGAATGAGGAAGGAGAATAGGAAGGATAATGAGAAGGAGAATGGGAAGGAGAATGAGGAAGAAGAATAGGAAGGAGAATGGGAAGGAGAATGGGAAGGAGAATAGGAAGGAGAATGAGAAGGAGAATGGGAAGGAGAATGAGGAAGGAGAATAGGAAGGAGAATGAGAAGGAGAATGGGAAGGAGAATGAGGAAGGAGAATAGGAAGGAGAATGAGAAGGAGAATGGGAAGGAGAATGAGGAAGGATAATAGGAAGGAGAATGGAAAGGAGAATGGGAAGGAGAATAGGAAGGAGAATAGGAAGGAGAATGAGAAGGAGAATGGGAAGGAGAATGAGGAAGGAGAATAGGAAGGAGAATGAGAAGGAGAATGGGAAGGAGAATGCGGAAGGAGAATAGGAAGGAGAATGGAAAGGAGAATGGGAAGGAGAATGAGGAAGGAGAATAGGAAGGAGAATGGGAAGGAGAATGAGAAGGAGAATAGGAGTTTGAGAATGAATCGGAGTTCGGGTAGTCGAATTGACTTGAAACTTGGGTGGCATGTTGGGTACACCCCACAAATGTCATATTTGAGCCGATTTTTGGCTCGGTTGACCCAGAGTTGACTTTTTATCCAAAAGTCAACCGTGAGTCAACACTTTGTCTAGATTTCACCAAATCTAAACTAGAGTTGACCAGTTGACCAAAAATCAACTATTGGTCAACATTTGACCAGTTTGACCTAGAGTTGACCAGAGTTGACCAGAGTTGACCAGTTGACCAAAAGTCAACTGTAGGCCAACTCTTGATCCCGTTTGACTTTCTTCGACTTGTTTTGACCCGTGATGCCTGGTATGACCTAGGATTGACTTGGTTAGGCTTAGATTGACTTGATATAACTTGATTGACCTAGATTGAATTGACAGGACTTAGTGTGACTCAGTGAGACCTAGTTTGACCTAGATTGCATATCATTCATTGTAAATCATTCCTAAACTTGTTTAAACCTAAATTAACTTACAGTATCTCATATTTAGGTTTTCTGATACCGCTCTGAGCATTGATATACCATACAGCTCAGGACAGCAGGCGAGTACATTCACTGATAGTTTTTATTGTCTTGATATTTGCTATATCCGATTCAGTCGTAGTGTCTTACTTGATTCTCAGACACGATAGTGCACGGACTAGTATTGTCGGATTCCTGTCATGAGATGTCATTCCTGGATTTCTTGGGATACTGGTACTTGCTTAGTCTTGATTCTCGTACTTGTATTGACGCCGATTCCTGAAGAGGACTTGCTCCCCTCTTTGGAAATCCCGCGTCATGACGTGCTATGTCCGGATCCGTATACTATTCGGGGAATGGGGAATATTATAGATAGTGTGATCAATACCCACCTTGAGTTACTACTTGTATCATAGCTATACCCTCACCTCACGATGGGTATAGCCTGACCTGTGCTACTACTTGCTCCATAGCTTACCATCCCGGCCGGGCCGAGTCCACGTACTTGTAGCCGGTCGGCTGGAAGCCTGATACTTGACCCATACCGATCACATTAGGCTATAATGTTCGAGGCACATTTTATGTTTACTTTTCCTGTCATATATCATGTTCTGTCTACATTCAGTACCTTCTCACCATGCATGATATACAGTTACTCACATGCTTTACATGCCTTTACATTGTACCTTGATTGGAGATTAAGTTCTGCTCGGGAGAAGAGTTACAACCCCGGTCCTTGTTTGGTTTAAGGGTTGTGACTCGGCTTCCGAACGGTTCCCAAGTCTTCGCATATCTTTGTCTTGTAGTTAATTACACTGTCTCTTATAGAACTTGTTAATTCACATGGAACTGCTGTTAGTGTTTGTACTTGCTTATTTTCCTGACAGGATACCGTTATGATATATTACAGATGATTTCGATGCGGACTGCTCGACCTATTATGGGCTCGAGTCAGATGGAGTAGCCTTAGATCGTGGCCTTATAGTGGAGCCTCTAGATTTTGTACTTCCAGAGTAGTGTAGGCTAGCTAGGTTTGACTGGACTGCGATCCAGCTAGCTTACCAGACTGTAGTTCTATATTCTATTTTGATACTCTGTGATGTATATATCTGGACTTGTATTAGACTGTGGACTTGTTTTACTCTTTCATCTATCATATGTCTTTACTCTGAGCTATCTACCTTAGTTTTATTCTGTGATTGAGACTGTATTGATATGTCACCTCCATTCGGAGAGTATATACTGTACAGGTACATTTTAACTGTTAGTCGTAGGTATTTACAGACGTTATATACAGCGTTCTACCGCCGATTCTGCGGCGTAGGCTGGACGTACCCACGTGCTCGTGCCCCTCATAAGGGTGCGGGTCGTGACACGTTTTTGTGGTGGCCCACGCAGGTCCAGTGTCGCAATTAGTGCGATCTCGTAATGGTGCTCGACTTAGAGTACTAATTACGAGCCTGCGATTAGGACGTAGGACCTAGGACATGATAGGAGTTTCTCAATCACACCTAGGAAATTTCTGATCTTTTGATTATCATGATTATTCACCTTGTATTAAATTAACTGTCCTTCTTTGATAATCTACTCATGTGCCATATTGACCTCTTGTTTTAATTCGTTACTTCGTTGATCGTTACTTCGTTGATCGTACATGGATGTACCTGTTAGGGTTATATACTAAAAGCATCACTTTTGTAGTAAACTTATTTTCTTAAATTTAGAATGAGAATCATATGGGCAAATGTTTGTATATTGTATTTATTAAAAGTGTTAATGCAAATGTCTGATATTCTATATTGTAGATAATATGGTGTGTGGTGTCATACAAAAGATCATATTATCAGTTTTCTACGGAGTATATAAATAGTTCACAATCTGTCACGCCCCAGAACCAGAATACTGGCAAGTAGGGACGGACCAGGCCAGCTACGTATACCAAAGTACTCCAGTACTCCGAAATAACGTATAAGCTGTATAGATGGGGGTTACTACTACAAGCCAACAGTCGATCCTAGGTCAAGCAATCCTAGGTATCTCAATCACAGGCAGTAAACAATACACAAGAAGTAAGATCAACTGGAATATAAAATAATAAAGCGTCCCAAACTATCATATATCAATGATCATGAAGCTAGTATACAGAGTGAAGACTAGCAAGAGTAATAGTCATACATGATAAGCTCTAGCTATAGTCTAGAATACGCAAATCATGTTCTGGCCCGTAGGCTAAATGTCAAGTCCAAAACACGAGCTAAACACGTGCTCGGAGGCTAAACGCCACAAAAGAATAATGTACATAACTAGTGGGAGAATGAATAGAAAATCCACTAAGGTACTCTGGTGCTCTGGGTAATCACCAACGAGTGGAAGGTACGGAAGATCCTCTGGGCTCCTCTATCAGATCTGGCCAAACAAAACCAGTGGGGTCAGACCCCCAATAGCAAGTACCACAAAGGAAGCCAAAATATGAACTAAAACCAATCTAATTCTAACAAGCAATGGATAGAGACATAAAGGTAAAGTTAATCGAGACTTGTGCACTACCAATGCACTTATCCCGATGAGAGACAATAAACAAACAACATGTCATATAGAGTTAACTGTAGATATGTAAAGGAAGACATCATTTGTAAATCTGTCATGTGAGCATTTTAAAGGAAACTTGTCATGTAAGGCATTTAAAGAAAACTTGTTAACTTGTTAACTTGTCTTGTAGAGCATGTTAAGGAAACTAGAACATGTGAGCATATTTTATAACTGGAGCATGTGAGCATATCATGTAACTAGAGCATGTGAGCATGTCATGTAACTGGAACATGTAAGCATGTCATGTAACTGGAGCATGTGAGCATGTCATGTAGACGGGACATATGAGCATGTTAAGTAGACGGAACATGTGAGCATGTGGTGAAGCCGAGCATGTAGTAGGAAGAATAGCATGTAAGGAATGACAAGAAGCTAAATACTATAATAAGATAAACTGGAGCAAGACTAGACAAGACAAGAATGGACTCCATCCATCAATCACGGCCAAGCAATGATTACAGCTTGATACTTTAGCTAACTAGGGTTGTCACAATCCTAATTACTAACAAATGCAAGTTTGAGAATTCCAAGTCCAGCTCCTGCCTGCTACTACCTGAATGGTCCAAGCCAATGGTAATAGTGGATACATCGCCCGGGAGACAAATGTATCCTATAGTGGTGGGTACATCGCCCGGGAGACAAATGTACCCTATAGTAGTGCAACACTCGACGGTGCGCTGGAAGTGTGCTCATCATGACAGATAGCTCCAAATCCCATGTATATATATAATGCCAAGACCAAAGGGGCAACAGGTTACTGGGAAATTCTCAATGATCTAAGTAATCAAGCTAGTTGTTTAGTCCTTAACATTTTCTTGTTGGATTTCGGGTGTGGCATTCCCCAGAATCCATCCTAGACATGAGACATGCAAGACTGGACAAGACAAGCAAGATTGTGCACCATAACAAGCCACAACAAGAAAAGTATAACAGACAAGAAGCCAGGAGTGCGCTACGACGAGCCACTATCAAGGAGCAAGACATGTACTGGAATCAAGAGTGCGCCATGACAGGCCACTATCATGTAAGCAAAGAAAGACATATACAAGAGTGCACCACGACGGGTCACTATCTAGTAAGCAAAGAAAACATGTAAGGAGAGTGCGCCACGACGGGCCACTATCATGTAAGCAAGGAAGACATGTAACAATTATCATAGCTTGTAAGAAAGAATCTATCAAAAGACATATCATGGCATGTGGGAAACAATAATTTAAGCTTAATACATTTCATAGAAAATGATTGAACATGTGCTAGTGTCAAGTGTATATAGGGTGTACAATCATTTTCTAACTATGCAAGATCATCTAATCATGTTAAAAAATCATTATAATCGAAGAGAATATCAAAAACGGACAAAAACGGGCAGAAACGGGCAAAAATAGCCTAACCGGATTATCCGGCGGACTACTGCGAATTTTCGGCGGATTTTCCGGATTGAAACAGCAAGTTTTGTGGTGCAAGTTCGGATTTTCCGACGGATTTCCGCGGATTTCCGACGGATTTTCCGGATTGTCACAGAAAGTTAATTTTTGAAAACTCAAAACTTGTTTCGGCCATAAAAACTTCGTTTTAAATCGAAATTCGAACTTTCAAAAGTCAAAATTGCATAGAATTGAATTTCCTACAACATGGAAGTATTAGTTTTCATAAATCAAAACATTTGATAGATCAATATCTCAAAATACTCCCAAACAGAGGTTCTCGGGACACCGAAACGGGTTCCGATTGCCACCAAACTCAAAATCCATGATATACAAACTATGTGAGGGCCTCATATATGTATATGCTACCAAGAACCATGATGGTAACACTAGTATCACTCTTGACACCAAGTTTTCTACTAAGTCCATATTGGGTTTTAACAGAAAATCAAAACCTTGCTTAAACAAATTTTAGAAACATGCATATAGACGAGAATCATAGGGAAAACATATTTAACAAAATGAGTTTGGGAAAATTCTAAGCATTTAATACCAAGGAAAACAAAAATGACAACAAAACAATTTGGTTCATAGATTTGGCAAGATGTACTTGCCTAGGTTAAGCTCCAAGCCTAATCTTCTACTCCTCCTCCTAGGGGGGTTAGACACCACACCCAAGGCCTCAAGGCCAAGCTCTTGGCAACTCCAAGGGGGAGAGAAGGGAAGAAGAAATAAAGAGAGAGTGAAGAGAATGAAAAGAGGAAGGAGAGAGAAAGTGAAATGGTATATATAGAAGGGGGAATTAATCTTAGCCGTCGGATGGTGATCCATGTCAAAATCTAAGTCAATCCTAACCATCCAAACAAAACCAAATATCCAATGGGTAATAGGGTGCATCTACACTATTCATGAAAATATCTAAACACTATTCATCAAAATATCCAAAATACTATTCACGAAAATATCAAAAATACTATTCATGAAAATATCTGAAATCGAAAATATCTAAAATATGAAAAATCTGTATGGACGATATGCCGTCGGTATACTCCGGTATACTGGCGGTATGCCGGCCAAGAAGAAAATCTATAAGTTTAGGAAAAAATTTAAAGCATTACGAAAATCAAGAAAATACGAAATATACTACAAAATACGTATCCGTATATAAATACCGATACTGTGAGACGAGTCTCACAACTCTCCACAACTTAAAAATAAATTCCGTCCTCGGAATTTCCTAAATCTAGTCAAGCATGAAAACCAAACCAAAGAGCTGAAAAATCATGACAATCAAAACAAAGCATGGCATGTTGGTAAGATAAAGACAACAGTAATATAAGTAAATGCGTAAGCAGTAACATAACCACAATCAAGAAGGGATGGAGGCATATGAATAAATATGTCTCCTGAGTCAGTTGAGTAGGAGCAGGCCTACGCTGACTCCACAACTTAGATAAAAGTCAATTCTCAAAATAAGCCGGTACCAATGACTTAATCCAAGACATGACTCTACCCAGGACGTATCTTCGTAGTCGATACCAATAAAGTTATCACATGCCTCGACTACGAAGACAGAAGAGTAGGACGAGAAACTCGCCAAATATGCGTAACCTAAGAGATAAATAATAGTGGAAGAAGAACAGGACAATACCTACAACATAATTGCCCTCGACCAAAACCTGCTCTGACATACTAAACTCTGCCTGCCTATGCCTCGGAACTGCTGAAATGGTACCAGAGCCATATACTGCTGGACTGCCGGGGTAGCCGGTGAAGCTGGACTCTGACAGGACTGACCCTGCTGGCCGATCAGGCTGAACTGACACATCTGCCCTCGGGTCATCTCTGTACTCTGCCTCTGAATGCTGAGACTGATCCTCCATAACTGGCCTAACAGAAGATTACTGACCGCCATCGACAAAACCCAAACAATATGATCGGAAGGATGAAGAACAGTGTCCTTGAAAGTTAAAGGACACAAGGATTAAATCGAGGGAACAGGAAAGATCAACGATCAAGGCAGATATCAGGTCAAATGATCAGAGATATAGAATAACACGAAGGATATCAATAAAGGAGAATTGTGACTGAGATATCTAAACATCAGTAACCCCCACATATCTGATAAATCAGACCTGCGTGGGCCACCACTAAAACCTATGTCACGCCCCAGAACCAGAATACTGGCAAGTAGGGACGGACCAGGCCAGCTACGTATACCAAAGTACTCCAGTACTCCGAAATAACGTATAAGCTGTATAGATGGGGGTTACTACTACAAGCCAACAGTCGATCCTAGGTCAAGCAATCCTAGGTATCTCAATCACAGGCAGTAAACAATACACAAGAAGTAAGATCAACTGGAATATAAAATAGTAAAGCGTCCCAAACTATCATATATCAACGATCATGAAGCTAGTATACAGAGTGAAGACTAGCAAGAGTAATAGTCATACATGATAAGCTCTAGCTATAGTCTAGAATACGCAAATCATGTTCTGGCCCGTAGGCTAAATGTCAAGTCCAAAACACGAGCTAAACACGTGCTCGGAGGCTAAACGCCACAAAAGAATAATGTACATAACTAGTGGAAGAATGAATAGAAAATCCACTAAGGTACTCTGGTGCTCTGGGTAATCACCAACGAGTGGAAGGTACGAAAGATCCTCTGGGCTCCTCTATCAGATCTGGCCAAACAAAACCAGTGGGGTCAGATCCCCAATAGCAAGTACCACAAAGGAAGCCAAAATATGAACTAAAACCAATCTAATTCTAACAAGCAATGGATAGAGACATAAAGGTAAAGCTAATCGAGACTTGTGCACTACCAATGCACTTATCCCGATGAGAGACAATAAACAAACAACATGTCATATAGAGTTAACTGTAGATATGTAAAGGAAGACATCATTTGTAAACCTGTCATGTGAGCATTTTAAAGGAAACTTGTCATGTAAGGCATTTAAAGAAAACTTGTTAACTTGTTAACTTGTCTTGTAGAGCATATTAAGGAAACTAGAACATGTGAGCATATTTTATAACTGGAGCATGTGAGCATATCATGTAACTAGAGCATGTGAGCATGTCATGTAACTGGAGCATGTAAGCATGTCATGTAACTGGAGCATGTGAGCATGTCATGTAGACGGGACATATGAGCATGTTAAGTAGACGGAACATATGAGCATGTGGTGAAGCCGAGCATGTAGTAGGAAGAATAGCATGTAAGGAATGACAAAAAGCTAAATACTACAATAAGATAAACTGGAGCAAGACTAGACAAGACAAGAATGGACTCCATCCATCAATCACGGCCAAGCAATGATTACGGCTTGATACTTTAGCTAACTAGGGTTGTCACAATCCTAATTACTAACAAATGCAAGTTTGAGAATTCCAAGTCCAGCTCCTGCCTGCTACTACCTGAATGGTCCAAGCCAATGGTAATAGTGGATACATCGCCCGGAAGACAAATGTATCCTATAGTGGTGGGTACATCGCCCGGGAGACAAATGTACCCTATAGTAGTGCAACACTCGACGGTGCGCTGGAAGTGTGCTCATCATGACAGATAGCTCCAAATCCCATGTATATATATATAATGCCAAGACCAAAGGGGCAACAGGTTACTGGGAAATTCTCAATGATCTAAGTAATCAAGCTAGTTATTTAGTCCTTAACATTTTCTTGTTGGATTCCGGGTGTGGCATTCCGCAGAATCCATCCTAGACATGAGACATGCAAGACTGGACAAGACAAGCAAGATTGTGCACCATAACAAGCCACAACAAGAAAAGTATAACAGACAAGAAGCCAGGAGTGCGCTACGACGAGCCACTATCAAGGAGCAAGACATGTACTGGAATCAAGAGTGCGCCATGACAGACCACTATCATGTAAGCAAAGAAAGACATATACAAGAGTGCACCACGACGGGTCACTATCTAGTAAGCAAAGAAAACATGTAAGGAGAGTGCGCCACGACGGGCCACTATCATGTAAGCAAGGAAGACATGTAACAATTATCATAGCTTGTAAGAAAGAATCTATCAAAAGACATATCATGGCATGTGGGAAACAATAATTTAAGCTAAATACATTTCATAGAAAATGATTGAACATGTGCTAGTGTCAAGTGTATATAGGGTGTACAATCATTTTCTAACTATGCAAGATCATCTAATCATGTTAAAAAAATCATTATAATCGAAGAGAATATCAAAAACGGACAAAAACGGGCAGAAACGGGCAAAAATAGCCTAACCGGATTATCCGGCGGACTACTGCGGATTTCCGGCGGATTTTTCGGATTGAAACAGCAAGTTTTGTGGTGCAAGTTCGGTTTTTCCGACGGATTTCCGCGGATTTCCGACGGATTTTCCGGATTGTCACAGAAAGTTGATTTTTGAAAACTCAAAACTTGTTTCGGCCATAAAAACTTCGTTTTAAATCGAAATTCGAACTTTCAAAAGTCAAAATTGCATAGAATTGAATTTCCTACAACATGGAAGTATTAGTTTTCACAAATCAAAACATTTGATAGATCAATATCTCAAAATACTCCCAAACAGAGGTTCTCGGGACACCGAAACGGGTTCCGATTGCCACCAAACTCAAAATCCATGATATACAAACTATGTGAGGGCCTCATATATGTATATGCTACCAAGATCCATGATGGTAACACTAGTATCACTCTTGACACCAAGTTTTCTACTAAGTCCATATTGGGTTTTAACAGAAAATCAAAACCTTGCTTAAACAAATTTTAGAAACATGCATATAGACGAGAATCATAGGGAAAACATATTTAACAAAATGAGTTTGGGAAAATTCTAAGCATTTAATACCAAGGAAAACAAAAATGACAACAAAACAATTTGGTTCATAGATTTGGCAAGATGTACTTGCCTAGGTTAAGCTCCAAGCCTAATCTTCTACTCCTCCTCCTAGGGGGATTAGACACCACACCCAAGGCCTCAAGGCCAAGCTCTTGGCAACTCCAAGGGGGAGAGAAGGGAAGAAGAAATAAAGAGAGAGTGAAGAGAATGAAAAGAGGAAGGAGAGAGAAAGTGAAATGGTATATATAGAAGGGGGAATTAATCTTAGCCGTCGGATGGTGATCCATGTCAAAATCTAAGTCAATCCTAACCATCCAAACAAAACCAAATATCCAATGGGTAATAGGGTGCATCTACACTATTCATGAAAATATCTAAACACTATTCATCAAAATATCTAAAACAATATTCACGAAAATATCAAAAATACTATTCATGAAAATATCTGAAATCGAAAATATCTAAAATGTGAAAAATCTGTATGGACGATATGCCGTCGGTATACTCCGGTATACTGGCGGTATGCCGGCCAAGAAGAAAATCTATAAGTTTAGGAAAAATTTTAAAGCATTACGAAAATCAAGAAAATACGAAATATACTACAAAATACGTATCCGTATATAAATACCGATACTGTGAGACGAGTCTCACACAACCTAGATGGACTTGGACAATCTATTGGAAAGGTTGTAGTATAATCTGGTATTAGTCTACCTTGACTATAGGTTTACACTAGTATACTTTGTGTGTATTGAACATGACCACTTGAGGTTGTTCTCTTTGTACTGACTATATAAGAGAACAAACACCTCTGTTATTATAGATGCTTGTGCTCTTAATCTGGATATAATAACAGACATGTATATGTAGTTTGTATTACTTTGAATCAAGAAAGAGTGAGATTCATTATGGATCAACAACCTCTATGAATTAGGTAATAACATTGTATGTATGATGGGCTGTTGATTATAAATAGAATCTATGTCCCGATACATCGGGTTGATGATGTCCCCTTAAGGAGCTCATAAGGATTGTCATATAAACCCTATAGGTGGATTATATCCGACATGACAAATAAAGTTGAGCGGTACTACTTAAGGATAAAAAATGTCGAATCAATATAGTTGTCACTAACTTAATTTGATCGACGGACATAGGATATCTTAACATGGAGAGCCAAACGAGCATATAATAAAAGGAGCCCACAAACATAATTTGGGATTAGGGAGGTAGTGCAACAATAGCTCATTAGTGGACCGAGCTATTGTTAATGGGCCTGGATTGTGTGTTCGGACTGAATACGAGATATCCAGATCCGTTAGGAGGACTAACCCTAATTCTCCTCATGGTCCCTGCCGTAGCCTATATATATCCTATATTCTCTGGCCGCCAGATGATTGATAAAAAATTTGAAGCTTTCTCTAAATTCGTGATTCACGTAAGGAGAGAAAGAGAGAGCTGCCAAGGAGAAGAAAAGGTTGGGAGATCATCGTCCACATGACGTCCAAGTCGAGGAAGGAATACGTGCAGAAGATCTTGGGGTTGTCCGTTCGAGATTGCCAGAAATTACTTGTCTTCTTTCCACCGCTGGTATAATTCGTGAACCCTAATTTTTGCCTATGAAGGGTTAAAATACGTATTAAATCTGTTTAACTTTCTATCGATCAATACGCACACCAAAGTAAGGATCCTGGAAATCTCCAGTTCCATCAATTGGTATCAGAGCTACTTTGGATCTGCGTATTGATTGATACGTCCATGTTGTCCAATAAAACCTACATTGTGTATGTTACGCTCCAAAACCAGATTACTGGAGAGCGGGGGACAGACACAGCCAGCTACGTATAATGAAGTGAATCCCACCTCGCAATACGGTCACGGCTGTCTAGATGCATGAGGGTTTACTACATGCCATTAGTCTCTTAGGGTAAAAAACAAGCCTAGTGTCTCAATCTCAAGCAAACAAGTAAATGTAACAAGATGGTAGATCATCAGACATACAAAGTAAGGCGTCCCAAACATTATATATTCAGATGATCATGAAGCTAGTCATACAAAATGCGAAGACTAGCAAGAGTTTAAGTCATACATGATCAACCCTAATTTTTATCAATCATGTTACAGCCCGTAGGCCGACAGGAATATAGATTCAATACGAGCCAATACTTGTTCGGCGGCTAAACGCCTCAAAAGAATAATTTTACAATAGAGTGGGAGAGCAAAATAAAACCCACTCATTGCCAGAGTTTCTTCTAGTGGTCACCATCTGGCAGGAAGGCTGGAAGATACTCGAAAGCTGTTTCAAAATCTGGCCATACAAAATCAGCTGGATCAGACCCCAGAAAGAGCAAGTGCCACAAAGGAGGCTTCACTTAAGAACTAAAACTAGCATATTAGCACATAAGTCATATATGAAATAACATAGGACATGAGTTAAAAAAACAGGATGATAAATGATAAGATGACTAAAGGACTATTCCGGTAACCAAGTTACAACCCGTGAACCAAATAAGGACCGGGGTTGTAACCCTTCATCTGAACGGAACTTTTAGTCTCTAACCAATTATCGATAGAGTAAAGCATATACAAGCATGTCCGAAGATAGCCATGTACTGGTTCTAGACAAGACTAGACAAGATGGGACTCCATCCAACATTTATGGCCAAGCAAGAGTACGGCTTGATAGTTAACTAGCTAGGGTTATCACAAGCCTAGTTACTAGCAAGATGCAATGAGATATTCCTACGGCCACAAGCCCTGCAGACTATCCAGGTTATCCAGGCATAAGGTTCATGTTAAGAGTTATCTTGGCTTGCTAGGTGACTTGGATGCAACACATGACAGTGTGCATAGTAATCGTTTCATGTAGTACCCCACATAACAGTGAGCTGGAAATGTGCCCTACTCGTCGGCAGACTACTAGTCCATCAGGAAGGCGTCCAGATAACAGAATTGCTTGTAGCTGAAACATCTCTCTATATGAACTACTTGATCAATCTAGCCATTAACCTAGTCAGATTCAGCATGAATCCCTGACCGTGATAACCAGGAATACAAGTCCTAGACATGATGCAAGATGAGACTGGTAGCTTATACAAGCGCATTCAATACAATAACCTACGGTGTCATAAGAGTTTACTAGCATGTCGAAATAGCCGTCGCAACAGCATTCAAGATTACATGTTAAACTTACTTATCAAGATTACTTGTCAAGAGTGCGCCAAAACGGGCCACTGTCAAGATTACTTATCTTGTCAAGAGTGCGTCACGACGGACCACCATCAAGAATTACCATGTCAAGGTTGCTTGTCAAGAGTGCACCACAACTGGTCACTAATTTAGAATTATCATGTCAAGTTACTTATTAAGAGTGTGCCTTAACAGGCCATTATCGTGTCTTACTACTTGTTACTTGTTAAGAGTGCGCCTTAACAGGCCACTATCAAGATTGAGAGAAACATGCATAAAAATAGCTATTAACATATTCTTGAAGCCAAGGAAAAGATCTACAACTTCTATGTTGAAAGTTGGGAGAGATTCTGACCACAAATCAACCAAATAGGACAAGAAAACAACCAAAAATAGGCATTATGCGGCCAAAGATAGATGGGGTCTCATGTGGCAGTGGATGGGTACCCATCCATGCGACTGGGGTCGATGGGGACCCATTCATGTGGCTGGGGTCGATGGGGACCCATCCATGCGACTGGGTCGATGGGGACCCATCCATGCGGCTGGGGTCGATGGGGACCCATCCATCTCTGAAAATCTGAGAAGGATGGCTATGGAACCCATAGCTTCCAAGCTGCATAAAACCTTCACTGTAAGTCTGAATTTGGACTTCCATAGGTCAAAATGGGGTAGAATAAAATTCTCTACAACATGGAACAATCGAAACTTCAAAATAATAAAGTTTGATAGATCAAAACTCAAAAAATCCAAAAATACAACAAGCTTAGATCTATAAAAAATAAACCATGGAATTGAAAATGCTAAGTACTAAAGTGTCTTAGAATCTCGTGAGGAAGACAATGGAACAATAAAAATGGAGTTCCACCATAAAGCAAGTTGTACTTGCCTAAGCCTCTCTTTGTAGGTGGAGAAGTTAAGAGGAAGAAGATAAAAAAAAATAAATAAAGAAGGAGAAGTAAATGAGGAGAGAGAGAGAGAGGGGGGTTGGTAGCTTTTAAAGGGAGGGGTCACATGTTGAACCAACCCAACCAAGCCAAACCAGAACCATGCCATGCCAATATTAAACCAATGCAAGATTAAACCAAGATTAGCTAGTTAAGACAAATCATAATATTGTTCAGAATTCCGTACTGAAATACGTAAAACAGAAAACAGGGGTGACAAATCTACCCACCTTAAAAGGATTCCGTCCTCGGAATTTAATCAAGAGGCTAAAGATGTCGAACAAGCTATACTAATCACAGGCAAGTTATAACTAAGCAATCAATCAAGCAATCATTCATGCACACAATGAAGTTGAAGGCGTAAGGCATAAGAAGACATTATACCTTATGAGTCAAACATGTCAGAATATCGTGATCGGATATCATTCTCATGCTCCCATGTTGGCTCACCCAAGGAGTGATGATCCCAAGCAACACAGACTAACTTGATAGTCTTGTTCTTGAGTATCTTCTCTCTTCAGTCCAATATGGATACAGGCCTTTCCTCATACGAAAGGTTGGTACCAACAACCAATTCTGAATGATCAAGGACATGACTCGGATCCGGGATATACTGTCACAATTGGGATACATGGAAGACATCATGCACCTCACGTAGCGACAGTGGAAGAGCGAGACGTTAGGACACATCACCTACTCGCTCCAGGATGTCGAAAGGCCCTATATACCTAGGACTAAGCTTTTCCCGCACACCGAAATGAATGACGCCACGAGTAGGCGAGATCCTAAGGAATACATGGTCGTCGACAGAAAATTCAAGGGGACGCCGATGGGAATCGGCCTAATGACGCTGGCAATCTTGAGCAACTCGAAGTTGGTCTCTGACTTGTCTGACCACCTCAATAGTCCGTATCACCATCTCTGGTCCAAGCATTTACCTCTCACCGATATCATCCCAAGCTAAAGGAGATCTGCATTTCTTGCCGTATAAGGCTTCAAAGGGTTCCATCTGGATGCTGGCCTGGAAGCTGTTATTGTAGAAGAACTCTACGAGATGCAGGTGATCTTCCTACGAACTACCGAAGTCGAGTGTACATGACCGCAGCATATCTTCAAGAGTCTGGATCGTGCGTTCTGACTGACCATCTATCTGTGGATGGTAGGCTGAACTGAGCTTGAGACGAGTCCCCAAACTCTCTTGAAGACTCCGCCAAAAGTGCGAGGTAAATCATGAATCTCTATCGGACACAATACTGACTGGTACCCCATGCAATCTGACTATCTACCTGAGGTACATCTCTGTAAGCTGATCCGTCGACTGACTAATTTTGAAAGGGATAAAATGAGCTACCTTCGTGAGTCTGTAAACTATAACCCAGATAGCATCTCTTTCAGTTGGGGATCTAGGTAATCCAGTTACAAAATCCATGGTAATGTACTCCCATTTTTATTTTGTGATTGGTAAAGGTTGAAGAAGTCCAGCTGGTCTTTGATGTTCGGCTTTAACTTACTGACAAACCAAACAACGAGAGACAAAATGGGCTATCTTCCTCTTCATGCCATTCTACCAAAAATGCTGTCGAATATCACGATACATCTTTGTACCGCCGGGGTGAATCGAATACTGAGAACTGTGAGCTTTTGCCATGATCTTCTGTCTGATATCTCCACTGGGTACATAAAGATGCCTCCCATATCAAAGTGTACCATCTTCATGAATACATAACTCTGGTCTTCTTCCTGCTACACATTCTGTCCTAAGCCACTGAAGCTTAGAATCTACTGACTGAGCTAACTTGATCCTCTCAACTATACTGGACTGAACTTGCATACTGGCCATCAATGCCACATTGGTAGGAAAAACAACTTCAATACCCATCTTCTGAAGATCGGCTAACAATTCTGGCTGTGCTGTTAGAAAATAAGCTCCTGCTCTTCTGCTCAATGCATCTGCAACAATATTGGCCTTCCCAGGATGATACTACAAGTTGATGTCAAAATCCACAAGTAGCTCTAGCCATCTCCTCTGACGTATATTGAGATCCTTCTGGGTAAACACATACTTAAAACTCTTGTGGTATGTGAAAATCTCCAACCAATCTCCATACAAATAATGCCTCCACAACTTAAGTGTAAAAACCACCTTTGCTAATTCCAAGTCATGGGTTGGTAATTCCTTTCATGATCACAAAGTTGACGTGATGCATAAGCGACTACCCTTCCATGCTGCATCAAGACACATCCCAATCCTCTACCAGAAGCATCATAATAAACTAAAAATCCTCCAGTCCCATATGGAAGAGTGAGAATGGGGGCCGTCATCAATCTCTGCTTCAACTTCTCGAATGAACTCTGACACTCGGCTGTCCAAGCAAACTGTACATCCTTGCGGGTCAACTGCGTCATTGGTGCTAAAATTTGAGCAAAGTCTGATACTAACTGCCGATAATAGCCGGCCAATCCAAGGAAACTTCGAACTTCTGCGACAGTGCTAGGTACTGGCCATGTCTCTATGTCAACTATCTTCTGGGGGTCCACTTCCACTCCACCTCTGGTGATGATGTGACCGAAGTACGAGATACGATCCAACCAAAACTCACACTTACTGAATTTTGCGTACAACTGGTACTTCCTGAGAATCTGAAGAACCATACGGAGATGCTGCTCATGCTCCGACTCACTTTTTTTATAGACTAGTATGTCGTCTATAAACATTATCACGAACAGGTCCAAATAGGGCATAAAGATACGATTCATGACGTCCATGAATACGGCTGGCGTATTGGTCGCTCCAAATGGCATAACAAGGAACTCCTAATGTCCATACCTCGATCTGAATGCTGTCTTCGGTATATTCGGCTCTCTAACTCTGATCTGATGGTACCCCGACCGTAAGTCAATCTTCGAGAATACAGCTGCTCTTTTGAACTGATCAAATAAGTCATCTATCCTTGATAGAGGATATCGGTTCTTGATTGTTACAGAGTTCAGGGTGCGATAATCAACACATAATCTGGACATACCATCCTTTTTTTTCACAAGAAGTATCGGGGCTCCCCAAGGTGATCCGCTGGCACGAATGAATCCCTTGGTTCTAAGTTCTTCATTCATCTTGTACATGATCTCCAACTCTGAAGGTGCCATCCTGTAGACTCTCTCTGACATTGGTGCTGATCCGGGAATCAAATTAATGGTGAACTCGATCTCTCTCTCTAGGGGCATGCCTGGAAGCTCTTCAGAAAATACGTCAGGAAACTCATCTACAACTCTGGAAAATTGAATTGCCACTGCTACTGCCATCCGTAACGCTGAGGAAGAAGGTTCTACTCCTCCTCAAAAAAATGAAAACTCTGGCTCCCCAGGAATACTAAAAATAATCTTGTCGATATGGTAATCTATTCTAGCATACTGGTCCCTCAACCAATCTATTCCTAGGATCACATCATTATCGGCTACCGAAAATTCTATCAACCTAGCGGAAAACTCTCTACCGCTAACTACGATTCGACATGAGAAAAATACTCTATCTACTCCCACAAGACCATTACCAATAAATATATTGAGCCTTACTAATAATGACTCAGGATCCAGTCCTATCCAAATCGCGAATCGTGCAGACATAAATGAATGCGATGCACCCGAATCAAATAATATTGATGCAGGAAAAGAGTTGACAAGAATGGTACCTGCCACCACCTCACCTGATGCCAACTCCTCCTCTACGGTCAAAGCTATCACCTGACCTTGCCCTCTGGGTGCTGGTCCCTTCTGCTGGAAACCTCTCTGGCGGTTCTGGATCTGAGCCTAGGTCTGTACATATTGCTGCGGTCGTTGCTGTTGGAATGCCTGAGCCTAGGCGGTAATGGCCTCGGAGGTTGGTACTGCTGTTGTTGCACTAGTGCTGGTCCCCTCACCGAGAGACTAGTCTGGGCCGATGAGGATGAACTGACTCTCTGTGGACAGGACCCTATCATGTGATCTGATGCCCCACAAGCCAAACACAATCCTTGTGCTCGACGATATTCTGATACTACATGCTCCAGCTTCCCACAATGAGTGCAGCCCATTACAGAAGACTGCCTCTGCTTCTGCTGCTGAGGGTACGTCAGAGTTGAATGCTGAACCGACGTAACTGATGCCACCCTCCTCGGAGCTCCAATAGTCAAGGCCCTAGCTGCCGGGGCTGGGGCTGAGGACTGGGTCATCTGACCATGGGACCGCTTCCGTCCTCCAGTTCTGTCTACAATCCTCTGCGAAGTATACTCATGCCTCTTCGCTGCTCGTAAGACGGCATCAAAAGTCTGAAGCTCAAACTGCTCCACTGCAAGAATGATCTCTAGGCGGAGTCCCTGCTGAAACCGCTGCGCTCGATGGAACTCGGTTGCCACCAAAGTGGGAGCAAACCGACTCAGTCTTGAAAACTCGGCCGCATATCCATCGACCGTCTTGCTCATCTACCTGAGATTAGTGAATCTCGTCTGTAGGTCGTGACGAGCTACAACATCGAAGTACTTGATCTGAAACTTATTACTGAATACCGCCCATGGAACAGGCATCGCCAACACAACTTCTATCATCGCCCACCAGGTACGGGCTAGGTCCAATAATTGTAGGCGCACCACCGCTACCTTCTCTCCTTCCGGAGTCTTGGGCTGTATCCAAGATGATCTCGATGTCCTGGAGCCACGCATCAGCTGCAATAGCATCCTCACTGCCATCAAAGAAGGAAGGGTTCAAGCGCTTGAAACTGCTAGCCGTATTGTTCCCTTGGTAACCAATATGGCCCATGACATCTTGTACTGCCTGGTGCAGGGCATTGCCCCGACGATCTTGAGATGCAAGCAATGTCCTGATGAGAACCACCAAGGTTCCATCATCAGGCTCCGCAGGCTGGACTGGCTGGACTGGTGGCTCTTAACCCCCAGTAGGCATGACTCTGGAGGCTACCTCTGAGTGCTGGGCTTGATCTCCAGGTTGCTGCTGGTCCACGGGAGGTGCTCCGCCTTACCGATCGGTAGGACCAGAAACAATGCCGCTGAAGAAACGACATAAGGAACAATAAGGAAGAACCATGATAGATCAAGGATATAAGCATATGATCAGATCAAGATTTCGAAAATATTAGAAGATACGAGTAAAGATCAAGGGCGAGTGCTGATTGAGACATCTATTCGGTAAAACCCTCACACATCTTGATTTACAAGACCTGCATGGGCTACCACTTAAATCGTGTCATGCCCCAGAACCAGATTACTAGAGAGCGAGGGACAGATACAGCCAGCTACGTACGATAAAGTAAATTCTATCTCGCAATACGGTCATGGTTGTCTAGATGCATGAGGGTTTACTACAAGCCATTAGTCTCTTAGGGTCAAGAACAAGCCTAGTGTCTCAATCTCAAGCAAATAAGTAAATGTAATAAGATGGTAGATCATCAGACATACAAAGTAAGGCGTCCCAAATATTATATATTCAGATGATCATAAAGCTAGTCATACAAAATGCGACGACTAGCAAGAGTTTAAGTCATATATGATCAACCCTAGGATTTTTCAATCATGTTATAGCCCGTAGGCAGACAGGAATGTAAATTCAACACGAGCTAACACTTGCTCGGCGGCTAAACGCCTCAAAAGAATAATTTTACAATAGAGTGTGAGAGAAAAATAAAACCCATTCGTTGTCAGAATTTCTTCCAGTGGTCACCATCTGGCAAGAAGGCTAGAAGATCCTCGGAAGCTGCTCCGAAATTTGGCCATACAAAACCAGCTGGGTCAGACCCCAAAAAGAGCAAGTTCCACAAAGAAGGCTTCACTTAAGAACTAAAACTAGCATATTAGCACATAAGTCATAGATAAAATAATATAGGATATGAGTTAAAGAAAACAGGATGATAAACGATAAGATGACTAAATGACTATTCCGGTAACCAAGTTACAACCTATGAACCAAACAAGGACCGAGGTTGTAACCCTTCACCTGAACGAAACTTTTAGTCTCTAAGCAATTATCGATAGAGTAAAGCATATACAAGCATGTCCGGAGATAGCCAAGTACTGGATCTAGACAAGACTAGACAAGATGGTACTCCATCCAACATTCACGGCCAAGCAAGAGTACGGCTTGATAGTTAACTAGCTATGGTTATCACAAGCCTAGTTACTACCAAGATGCAATGAGATATTCATACGGCCACAAGCCCTGCAGACTATTTAGGTTATCCAGGCGCAAGGTTCATGTTAAGAGTTATCTTGGCTTGTTAGATGACTTGGATGCAACATATGACAGTGTGCATAGTAATCATTTCATGTACTACCCCACATAATAATGAGCTGGAAATATGCCCTACTCGTCGGCAGGCTACAAGTTCATCAGGAAGGCGCCCAGATAACGGGATTACTTGTAGCCGAAATATCTCTCTATATGAACTACTTGATCAATCTAGTCATTAACCTAGTCAGATTAAGCATGAATCCCTGACCGTGGTAACCAAGGATACAAGTCCTAGACATTATGTAAGACAAGACTGGTAGATTATACAAGCGCATTCAATACAATCACCCACGGTGTTATAAGAGTTTACTAGCATGTCGAGATAGCCGTCGTAACAGCATTCAAGATTACATGTTAGACTTACTTATCAAGATTACTTGTCAATAGTGCGCCAAGATGGGCCGCAGTCAAGATTACTTATCATGTCAAGTGTGCGTCACGATGGACCACCATCAAGAATTACCATTTCAAGGTTGCTTGTCAAGAGTGCACCATGAATGGTCACTAATTTAGAATTATCATGTCAAGTTACTTATTAAGAGTGCGCCTTAACATGCCATTATCGTGTCTTGCTACTTGTTACTTGTTAAGAGTGCGCCTTAACAGGCCACTATCAAGATTGAGAGAAACATGCATAAAAATAGCTATTAACATATTCTTGAAGCCAAGAAAAAGATATACAACTTCTATGTTGTAAGTTGGGAGAGATTCTGACCACAAATCAACCAAATAGGACAAGAAAACAGCGAAAAATAGGCATTATGCGGCCAAGGGTGGATGAGGTCTCATGCGGCAGTGGATAGGTACCCATCCATGCGGCTGGGTCGATGGGGACCCATCCATGCAGTTCGGGTCGATGGGGACCCATCCATCTCTGAAAATCTGAGAAGGATGGCCATGGAACCCATAGCTTCCAAGCTCCATAAAACCTTCACCGTAAGTTCAAATGTGGACTTCCATAGGTCAAAATGGGGTAGAATGAAATTCTCTACAACATGGAACAATCAAAACTTAAAAATAATAAAGTTTGATAGATCAAAACCCAAGAAATCTGAAAATACAACAAGCTTAGATCTATAAAAAATAAACCATGGAAATTGAAAATGCTAAGTAATAAAGTGTCTTAGAATCTCAAGAGGAAGACAATAGAACAATAAAATAGAGTTCCTCCATGAAGCAAGTTGTACTTGCCTAAGCCTCTCTTGGTAGGTGGAGAAGTTAAGAGGAAGAAGATGAAGAAACAAATAAAGAAGGAGAAGAAAATGAGGAGAGAGAGAGAGGGGGGTTGGTAGCTTTTAAAGGGAGGGGTCACATGTTGAACCAACCCAACCAAGCCAAACCAAAACCAAGCCATGCCAATATTAAACCAATGCAAGATTAAACCAATATTAGCTAGTTAAGACAAATCATAATATGGTTCAGAATTCTGTACTGAAATACGTAAAACGAAAAATAAGGGTGACAGTGTAATAGTCGGTAGATGTAGATCTATTCTAAATCAGTTTTGTAGGCATCTTAGATCCAACTATTATAGTCCATTGCATGATTTTGATTGTGTTATTTAAACCACAGACATGTCATGGATTTTGTTGTTGCTATAGATGTAATTAAAATCACAAGGGTTGATCGTGTTTATTATTTAAATTTTTAATCTAGATTATGTGTGAACTCTTTCGGGAGGTATATGATTGATGTATTTTTAATTTTTTTGATCAATCGTGATGGCGGTGGTGGCTATTTCTGTCACGACCCACACCCGCTTTTTGGATGTCAGCACGTGAGCAAGCCAGCTACGCATCAAGCGGACTCCATCCCCTCTCGAATACGTAAACGCTGTCAAGGCTTTGGTATACTGCCAAATCATGGCAGAACAAATCTATATCTCAATCCACAATAAGAATATGAAACGTGAATGAACACTATGGGTCGTGGTCTACAGCCCACTAGCATATATGTCCGATGAGACTCCAAGAAAAATAACAAGAGTCTCTAAACTGAATCAATAAACAGGAAAACTCATGATAAGGAATGTAGAGCACGAAAGGATAACACACATAATAATGATACCTGAATCCCATAAGAATCATAAATCTTCCGCCATCCAGGACTACTAGCTAACTCCATACAATTGCTAAACCTGAAGAGATCATCAGGTCCTCAGAGGACATAGCAAGATACATAATATACATGCCTATCTAACAGTTTTATCATGCACAAGAAAATAAATAAGAAAAATAGGATAAGACAAATGACTACGAACATGAACATGAACACGAACACTAGAACAACTATGCGTAAATGAACTATCGGATGAACGATAAACACGAAATCAACGGAAGAACTAAACCATCATCCCGAGTATGGACTCACGGGTTTGAACTAAACACTAACCCTCGTCCTGAGTGTGGACTCTTTGGTTAGTACTAACCCTCGTCCCGAGTGTGGACTCTCTGGTTAGTTTACGGTAAGACACCCTTGTCCTGAGTGTGGACTCTCTGGTGCAAGTACTACATCCTTGTCCCGAGTGTGGACTCTCTGATGTAGACACCCTCGTCCCGAGTGTGGACTCTCTGGTGCAAGTCAAGTCAACACCCTCGTCCCTAGTGTGGACTCTCTGGTGCAAATAATCGATATCCTCGTCCCGAGTGTAGACTCACGAATGTAAACACATCAAGAAAAACACTCTCGTCCCGAGTGTGGACTCTCTGGTGCCAAGGAAATAATATCAAGGATTTAGTAGTTCAATTACACGTATTTGTTCTATGACACGACTCAAGCAAGGTACTGACGAGAGACTCCAAGTGTGAACCACAAGACCAAACATGAACACGGCTATATGCAATGAAAATAACTCAAAAAAATATAATACGAAAAGCACATGTCCATAAACAACCAAAACTGGGAAATGAAATACAATACATGTAAATAAAACTGTAGAGGAAGACAAGGTATACTTGCTTGGATGTTGCACGCAGATCCTACAAAATATAGTCAACTGGTGAGGCATAAAGTCCAAATCATCATAACTGTCTCCGAAAGCAGAAATAGACATTGCCAACATTCTCAAAATAGTTAAATTAGCCAGGATTTCCTGTCCTTAAGTCCAATTATGGATACAGAGGCAAAACGGTAATTTCGGGTCAAAACGATATCCGTCGTTGGACCCGCTTTGTACCAAAAAGCGTGCCAGAGTCAACGGTCTCTAAAGTCGTCAAACTATATGTCAACAGGTCCGGTTTTTTGATACGAACCCAGTCATATGTCCAAAATTGGATTTCGGCGGGCCGTACACAAAATCAGCCGTTGAATCGGATCGTAGGGCCCGCAAAACGGCGATCCGATCAACTGTCTCAGAATCGGACCAAACTTGGCATACAGGACCAAAAAATGATACGGTCCTGTTGGCGCAAGTTTCATCTCGATCTGATAAACGCGTACAAAGTAATTGAAAATTTTCGAAAAGGCTGATAAGGGAGTTTTCGACGGATACACATCAAATTTGTCGCGCACACGCGACCAGTTTAAATTCTGTCAAAGCCCACACATTCGTAATATCTGTACGTGTCTTTCGATGCTTACGATGCACGACCACATCCCCCAGATTGGCGGGACGCAGGTCGTATCGAAGGTTTTCGTGTTTTCAGAAAACAGTTTTAAACCTATTTTTCTTAAACTTTGAAAACTAATTTCTTTGTACACAGTTGATAAAATTCAAAACTATAAATTAGGTTATGAAGCCCTACATGTTGTCTTCAAGTGTGTCTAATTAGATTTTTGATACTGTCGATGAATCGACCAGAAACGATCTCCCAACTGAGGTACTTGAACAGTCTGAAACTGTTTTTGAAACAGTTTTCCCTCGATGTTTGCATCGATCTTCTGGATCGATGGCTCGTCCCCGTCAGATTTTTTTTATGGGGACTTTTAGAGGGTCATATGGGCTATACGTAGGAATTTACGGATTCGAAATCGGTTGACTATTCCAGAAGAAAATCCACAGCGAAGCGGCGTACCTAACTCGAGTTGCTACTGTTCTGTCCTGTTTGCGCTCGGCTATTGTCGCGCGTGCGACGGCGGTCGGCTGTGCCATGGTGGCACGCGGGGTCGGGGAGGGGTCGCCAGCGCCTGAGGAGGAGATGGCGTGGCTTAGGGCTAGGGTTTTGTATCGAATCCTCCTCCTATCGATCGATTTTCTTATGTAGATATCGAAGGAGCTGTCGGGTTTAGACTCTTCCGATCGGGCTGGGGAAGCTCGGGTGGGCTCGGTCTTCTATGGGTGAAAGAGTGGGCTGGGCTGTCTTTGGGTATACTAGGCTGGAATTTGTATTGATTTGCTATGGGTGGGTTTCGGCTGAGCTGGATCAGCTGGGCTCGGCTGATTGGCATGTGGGCTGTTAAAAAAATATATATATATATATATATATATATATATATATATATATATATATGTATATATATATATTTTTTTATTTTATATATATATATATGTATATATATATATATATATATATATATATATATATATATATATATATATATTTATATATATATATATATATATATATATATATATATATATATATTTTAAATATATATATATATATTATATATATATATATATATATATATATATATATATATATATATATATATATATATATATATATATATATATATATACATACACACGTACACACATATATCTTTATATACTTATAACCGTACACCCATATATAATATATTTATCTATACATACACATATATATATATATATATATATATATATATATATATATATATATATATATATATATATATATATCTATACATATACACATCCATATACATATATACCTCATATATTTATATATCAATAAATACTCAATTAACCAATAATAATATCTAATAGCAATAAATATATTTATTTAATCACCACAAAAATAATAAAATAATACTTAACTGGTGGTTTGGTGAATCCATACTACTCACCCTTATCCGGGTCCAAAAAATTATACAAATATGGTAAAACAATATTTAATAATAAAAATACCATTTTTGTACAAATATTCAAATAATTTAAAATGTACATCAATATCCAAAATAATTCAGGAACTATTTGTACACACACAATATATGCCGACATGGTCGTCTTTGGTCTCACTACAAGATTACATGGGCGCGGTTTGGTTCGGGTCATGTCCGGACCAGTTTGGTACAACCGGGTCACTTAAACGTCCAATAATATTAATAATGAATAATTAAACTATTTATAATGCTCATGTCATAACTTGGTCTGCTTTTCCTAGTTAGGACATCCCTATGGCTCGGCCTTCCCTACCAGGGCTAATATACTAGTCAAAGCACGTCACTGCACTATCCGTGCCACGATCTCTAGTCACCTTGTACTCCAATTCCTAACCACGACTAAAATCATTTACCGTAATAATTAACAAATTAATTATTCATAAAAATCTAAAAACCATTATTTAAATCGATTAAATAAATAAAAAAGTATTTTCAAAAATTTTTGGGAAGGTAGGCTACAAATCTACCAACTTTAAAAATAATTTCGTCCTCAAAATTCTAATTCATGACTATCCTTTAAAATTCAAAATCCTTAATCTCAAATTTAATTTCTCAAAAATATTTTATGACCTTCTCTAGTCAGTTTATAACTCCGAATACTTGAGGACTTCTACCCACCTTTGGTCATACTACTCAGACAAAATACGGTCACTAACATCTTATAATCTTCTAACCAGTTGCTAACAATCATTCCATCAGATATCTAGGGCATATGGCATCTATAATTCCTAATATCTATAAACAACCAAACATTCAATAGTTAAGCAATATTATACTATAATTTAAGAATTTTTGATAGATCCTAAACAGCACGATCGTTTGTCACCACGAAATAGAAGGAGACGAAAATCAATGGTTTGGAAGTCAAGGAGGAAAATTTTGAGAACAAACATGAAATTTCAAGGATGTAGAGGAATTTCTAAGAGAATATTCAAGGCAGAGTGGATTGAAATTTCTAAAGGTTTATTCATAGTTGCAGGCTCGTACCAGTACAGTTACGTAACCGGTACGATATGCTCTGACCTGCATGGGCCACCAAAAAAACTTATCACGACCCGCACTCGCTTTTCGGACACGAATACGTGAGCAATCCAGCTACGCATCAAGCGGATTCCAGTCCCTCTCGAATACGTAAACGCTGTCAAGGCTTTGGTATACTGCCAAATCATGGCAGAACAAATCTATATCTTAATCCATAATAAGAATACGAAACATAAATGAACACTATGGGTCGTGGTCTGCAGCCCAC
Source organism: Iris pallida (assembly GCA_029216955.1). Taxonomy (NCBI): domain Eukaryota; kingdom Viridiplantae; phylum Streptophyta; class Magnoliopsida; order Asparagales; family Iridaceae; genus Iris; species Iris pallida. Next base: position 8,968,525 of record JANAVB010023800.1, read on the forward strand.
TAGCATATATGTCCGATGAGACTCCAAAGAAAATAACAAGAGTCTTTAAAATAAATCAATAAACAGAAAAACTCATGATAAGGAATGTAGAGCACGAAAGGATAACACACGTAATAATGATACCTGAATCCTACAAGAATAACAATTCCTTCGCCATCCAGGACTACTAGCTAACTCCATGCAATCGCTAAACCTGAAGAGATCATCAGGTCCTTAGAGGACATAGCAAGATACATAATATACATGCCTATCTAACAGTTTTGTCATGCGCAAGGAAATAAATAAGAAAAATAGGATAAAACAAATGACTACGAACACGAACACTAGAACAACTACGCGTAAATGAACTGTCGGATGAACGATAAACACGAGATCAATGGAAGAACCAAACCCTCATCCTGAGTGTGGACTCACGGGTTTGAACTAAACACTAACCCTCATCCCGAGTGTGGACTCTCTGGTTAGTACTAACCCTCGTCCCGAGTATGGACTTTCTGGTTAGTTCACGACAAGGCACCCTCGTCCCGATTGTGGACTCTCTGGTGTAAGTACTACATCCTCATCCCGTGTGTGGACTCTCTGATGTAAAAACCCTCATCCCGAGTGTGGACTCTCTGGTGCAAGTCAAGTCAACACCCTCGTCCTGAGTGTGGACTGTCTGGTGCAAATAATCGACATTCTCGTCCCGAGTGTGGATTCACGGATGTAAACAGATCAAGAAAAACACCCTCGTCCCGAGTGTGGACTCTCTGGTGCCAAAGAAACAATATCAAGGATTTAGCAGTTTAATTATACGTACTCGTTCTATGACATGACTCAAGCAAGGTACTGACGAGAGACTCCAAGTGTGAACCACAAGACCAAACATGAACACGGCTATATGCAATGAAAACAACTCAAAAGAATATAATACGAAAAGCACATGTCCATAAACAACCCAAACTGGGAAATGAAATACAATGCATGTAAATAAAACTGTAGAGGAAGGCAAGGTATACTTGCTTGGAGGTTGTAAGCAGATCCCACAAAATATAGTCAACTGGTGAGCCGTAAAGTCCAAATCATCATAACTATCCCCGAAATCTGAAACAGACATTGCCAACATTCTCAGAATAGTCAAATTAGCTAGGATTGCCTGTCCTTAAGTCCAATTCTGGACACAGAGGCAAAACGGTAATTTCGGACCAAAACGATGTCCGTCGTTGGACCCGCTTTGTACCGAAAAGCATGCCAGGTCAACAGACTCTAAAGTCATCAAACTATATGTCAACAGGTCCAATTTTTTGATACGAATCCAACCGTATGTCCAAAGTTAGATTCCGGCAGGCCGTGCACAAAATCACCCGTTGAATCGGATCGTGGGGCCCGCGAAACGGCGATCCGATCAACTGTCTCAGAATCGGACCAAACTTGGCATACAGGACCAAAAAAATAATATGGTCCTATTGGTGCAAGTTTCATCTCGATCTGATAAACATGCACAAAGTAGTTGAAAAATTTCGGAAAGGCCGATACGGGGGTTTTCGACGGATACACATCAAATTCGTCGCGCAGACATGACCAATTTGAATTCCGTCAAAGTCCACACGTCCGCAATATCTGTATGCATCTTTTGATGCTTACGGTGTGCGATCACGTCTCCCAGATTGGCGAAAAGCACGTCGTATCGAAGGTTTTCGTGTTTTCGAAAAATAGTTTTAAACCTATTTTTCTTAAACTTTGAAAACTGATTTCTTTGCACACAGTTGATAAAATTCAAAACTACAAATTAGGTTATGAAGACCTACATGTTGTCTTCAAGTGTTGTCTAATTAGATTTTTGATACTGTCGATGAATCGACCAGAACGATCTCCCAACTACGGTACTTGAACTGTCTGAAACTATTTTTGAAACAGTTTTTCCCTCTATGTTGCATCGATCTTCTGGATCGATGGCTTGTCCCCATCGAATTCTGTTTATGGGGACTTCTAGAGGGTCATATGGGCTACGTAGGAATTTACGGATTCAAAATCGATTGACTATTCGAGAAGAAAATCTACAGCGAAGCGACGTGCCTGACTCGAGTTGCTACGGTTCCGTCCTGTTTGCGCTCTCTATTGCCGCATGCGCGGCGGTGGTCGGCCGTGCCACGGTGGCACCGTCGGGGAGGGGTCGCCAGCGCCTGAGGAGATGGCTGTGGCTTAGGGCTAGGGTTTGTATCGAATCCTCCTCCTATCGATCGATTTTCT